>JAOXYA010108629.1:0-10704 GCA_028565675.1 Sorex palustris | reverse complement strand
CCCCTCATACCCCCCGTCCCACCCTGCCTTTGTGGCAGGGCATTCCCCCTTGATCTCTCTCTCTTCTTTTGGGTACTGTGTTTTGCAAGAGAGGCATTCAGTGGCAATCATGTTTGGTCTATAGTCTACTTTCAGCATGAAAAACATTTTTCCCCTCCATAAAAAGTCTTACAGAAAACCTACATTCAGAGATAAATTTACGTATTTGGGAGGAGGAAGGCATTTAGGGGTATACCTGGCTGTGCTCAGGGTTTACTCCTGACTCTGTTTTCAGGGATCACTCTTGGCAATGCTTGGAAGACCCTATGGGCTGCTGAGGGTCGAACCTAGGTCAGCCATGTACAAGGCAAATGCCCTACCCACTGAAGTATAGTTATGCCCCAGATTTCGCTATTTTTGTTGAATCCATTTTCAACCCTCAAGAACTCACTTCCCACGAGAAGACCCAAGAGAGGATGTATAACGTCCTGATATTCATCAAAGACACTTGACTTTCTAGTTAGTGAAAACTGACTATATGTTAGTAAATCTGAGTTGGCTCTGCAACCTTTATAGCTACATATTAACTAGATGTTTGCAATTCTTACTGAGTTTTTTAATTTTTCTTTTTGGTCAAACCCAGCAATTCTCATGGGCTACTCAGGAATTACTCTGTGCTCAGAAATTACTCTTGGAAAGCTTGAGGGACCGTAAGGGATGCCAGTGATTGAACCCAGGTCTATTGTACAAGGCAAGCTCCCTACCCACTCTACTATGTCCCCAGCCCCTGCCTAAAATTCTTGATGGAAAATATTGATATTTATTCTATTTCTTACCCATTATTCCATTTAGGTCATTAAAAACTAACACACTAATAAGCGTGTCTTCCTCTTGCATAGGCTGTAGCTGACTTGATAAAGTGGGAGCAAGATACATAGTCTCCAGAAAACTGTGTTTCCTCCTCTCTGCTCATCAAACTCACCTTATCCAACCGGGGAAATGTCTGAAATGAGCCAGGATAGGTAAAGTCCACTCTGAGCACCTACCAGGCAGGGAGACTCTCATCATACCAATCCCATGAAGCAATGATCAAGCCACACCTGACATCCACTTGTTCTGCAGAGTATGGATTGGTCCTCACCAGTCTAGTTTTTCCATAGTTGCTCGAGCTCGAGCGGGCCCACTAATGCCTCCATCGTGAGACTTGTTGTTACTGTGTTTGGCATATCGAATACGTCATGAGGAGCTTGCCAGGCTCTGCCATGAGGGCAAGATACTCTCGGTAGCTTGCCGGGCTCTCCGAAAGGGGCGGAGGAATCAAACTCGGGTCGGCCATCTTGGCCACTTGTAAGGCGAACGCCCTACCGCTGTGCTATTGCTCCAGTTCCCATAGTTATTTACTAATAACTTACATCAAATTGGAGTGCAGAATTCCTTTTTGAAGAAAAATGAAAGTGAGTCCTAACTTCCGCATAGCCCTGGCAGTAATGTAATTTCCCCTCACAGAAAAGAATTTCATGAGGTGAGAGAGTGAAGCAAATAGTTTCATTGAAAGAAAATTACTTAGAGAAATGTGAGGGAAGAAAGAGAAATGCATCTTTAAAAGAGAACAGGGGCTTTTCCAGTGTGGAAATTAAAAAAAAACCCACAGAGACGACTTTTGGGAGAAGGTTAAGTATGGATAATTTCCATAACTACTTTTGATTCAAAGTAGTTACACAAGTAGGAGTTAATGGCACTTTTCTGGGGTGGGGGGAAGGCCTTGAGAGCTTCCTGGTCCATTCTTGGAGGATTCCTGGCTATTCCCTACCTCTTACCGTGCAGGAATCCATCAGTGTTCTGCCCTGCAAATCTGCATCTTAATGATTTTCCTTGCATTTCAGAGATGGGTCTTTTGCTCAAAGGCTAAATGCCTTTTGGTGGGTTTAGGATTCAGAAAATATTTTTTAAATATAAATCAGCAAGGCTTCCTCCCTCCCTTTATCTTCTTGCCTACTATAAATGGGGTTATTGAATTCCATTTTTTCCTCTCTCCTTCATAGTGAAAGGGACAAAGAGGAATAGCCAGTAATTAGTTAAAAAAAAAGGTAAACATAAGAATGAAATATCATAAGGTTGGCCCAGGTGGCTTCTGCTAACCTAGATGACCAACCCCCAGCCAAGTAATCTACAAAACCAGATACCAGAAAATAAGCATTTCAGCATCTTCCCTTTCTGCACATTCTTGGAACTCAATAAAGAAATGCTCACTGCCACCCCACAATTATGTTAAAAAAGTATAATAGGGAAAAGACTTCTCCTTTTCTCTAGAATCCTTCATGAGATCCTCCCACGGACTGGGAGTTTCCTTGAATTTTTATTTCCCTATCATTTCCTATCCCTTAAGTAAAGTCTTGTCTTCATTTGGCCATTCAATTTCCAAATTTTTGCTTTCAATTTTGATACTTGAGGACAAGAATATAAACACCAGCTTCCACTATAATCCAAAGAATATTATAAATAATAGTCATCTATAAGGGAAAACAATCTAAATAAATGCTTACAAAATTAGCCTTTTACAGTAACAAATTAGATGTCTGGCTTGCTAAGTGCTGGCAATCTAATAATATTATCACTAATAACCATGTTATGTTTTAATTTGGTGACTACTTAATTCAGAGAGCTAATATTTAAATTCACAGAAATTAAAAGTTTAGAATTAGCAACATAATAATGCAAGTTTAATTATCAATATCATATTTACATTAAGTATTTCAAATTTCTTTCAAAAAGAAAGTTCATATGCATGTAAATTTAAAGAGCCACAAATTATTGTTAAAATCTGTCATGAATATTTAATCTAACAAATATTAAATGCAAATGCAGAAAATTTAGAATGAATTTTAGCATCTTTTATATATTATGCTCTATCTAAAAGCATATGAACTTTGTGACTACAGTGTGATCATACTCAGTGCCTTATGCTTTTGATTTTTTTTAGGACTCTTTTATTATGAGTTGTTATAATCAATATTAAAAGTTTGATTAAATACTTTGAACTGGGGGCTGGAGCAATAGCACAGTGGGTAGGGCGTTTGCCTTGTATGCAGCTGACCCGGGTTCGTTTTCTAGCTTCCCATATGGTCCCCTGAGCACTGCCAGGGGTAATTCCTGAGTGCAGAGCCAGGAGTAACCCCTGTGCATTGCCGGGTGTGACCCCAACAAGAATAAATAAATAAATACTTTGAAGCGCCTAGCATTTAATGCAAATTCTCTTTTGACCCTACTGCATTCATTCATTAACATTATTGCTATCAAGTTTACTAGTAACTTACATCCTATTGTTAAATTATAAAATAAATTCAACACAACATCTTAGCTTCCTAACTGCCTTTGACCTTGCAAGATGGTTGCTTTTTTAATTTATTTTAAATTACAAAATGATTACATCAAAATTGAGAAACACTCAAATAATAGAGAAGTGTCTGAACTCTCAGTGAGAAGCATCGCCTCATTCTTCCCTTCCTGCAGAGATGGCTCCAGTGAGGTATTCAACGCTTGGACACAAGCCCAACAACTTTCAAGCCCATGAAAATGGATGCAAGCTCATCCACGTACACAATTTTTTAAAAAAAAATGCTAAAAAAAGGAGAAGAAGGAATACAAGAAGAAGAAGAAGAAGAAGAAAGTTTATGAATACACCAGCATTATAAAAATTAATAAAGCAAAAAAGAATATTGTCTTCCTGGACAGGACAATTTGGATAACCAAATCCTTAAAAGATTTAAAATAAAACTCCATATTTAACTTTCAATTTCATTTCTTCATTGCCTTAATCTTTGTTTATTTGTTGCTACTACAACACCAGTCAGCTGAGTACTGATTCCCAGCTCAGCTAAATGCCTTACAAATGGTAATTTAAGTTTTAGTCAGGAATTTTATTGCTTAAAATTATAACATAAATTGTCTCCCAAAAAAGGAAGTCACCAAATTCCTATAGACATCCTGCTACCCTAGCCCTGAACAGGAGAATAAAATTCTTCTACTAAAGGTAAGAACAAATGTGGTTTGAATAGCAGTATGCCATTTACAAGTAGGAGGAATAAATTGGCCTGGAGCGATAGCACAGCCGTAGGGCGTTTGCCTTGCACGCAGCTGGCCCTGCCGAGCGGGGCTTGATTCCTCCGCCCCTCTTGGAGAGTCCGGCAAGCTACCGAGAGTATCTTACCCGCACGGCAAAGCCTGGCAAGCTACCTGTGAAGTATTCGATGTGCCAAACACAGTAACAACAAGTCTCACGATGGAGACGTTACTGGGTCCACTCGAGCAAATCAATGAATAATGGGAGGACCGTGATGAATTTGCATGAGATCATTTAGAAACAAATTAAATATAAGTATCTAAAATTGCCATTAGTATCTTACAAATACACCTTACAGGAAAAAAATAAATTAAAAATAAGGCAGAAATAAGGCAGAATAAGAAAAGATATATGTAAACTGACATTAATATTTGGTGAGAATTCCTGCAGGAGGGAAAAGAATAGGCCAGAATAGTTGCAGAAAATTACAGAATATTTTACCAACCATGGATTTTCATGCCTCATGCTTTGTATTTTCTGAAAAATATTGTCCTAATAAAACATTACAAATTTGTTCTTCTATGAGTATTTCTATATGTTCTTTGGGTTTACTTATCATATTGTTTGTTTTTGTTGTTTTATTTTGTGTAGTAACCAAAACAGCACTCAGGGTCATTCATCGATTCTGTGTTCAGGAAATTGTCCTGTGAGTCTCAGGGCACAATATGAGGCACAGTAGTCGAAACCAGATCTGACACATACAAGGCAAATGTCCTAACTACTGTCTATCTCTCTGGCCCCTCCTCTTTGTAACTGTTGCATGTTGTGTAAGATAAGCGATTATATTTTCTTTTAGTCTCCAGATGACAAATTGTTCTAGGACCATTGCTCTGTGCTGAGGGATGACACCTGGCAGTGCTTGGAGATCATACGTGGTGCCAGGGGTCATCTACTGCATGACTTTCTATGTGAATCACTGGAGCTCCAAAGAAATAGAAATTTCCACTAGCACAATTATCAAGACTGTTATTTGCTATGACCCACTACGAACAAGCATTTCTTTATTTTATTAATCTTATTTTCAGACTGGGCCAGAGCAATAGCATAGCGGGTGGGGCATTTTTCTTGCACGCGGCCGACCTGGATTTGACTCCTTCACCCCCTCAGAGAGCCTGGCAAGCTACCAAGAGCATCTCTCCCACACAGCAAAGCCTGGCAAGCGCCCCGTGACATATTCGATATACCAAAAACAATAACAACAAGTCTCACAATGGAGATGTTACTGGTGCCCACACGAGCAAATCGATGGACAACAGGACAGTGCTACAGTGCTACAATGTTATTTTCAGACTACAAAGTCCTATGCTATCAGTCATTTTTCCCTTGTCCTATTTCCTGCCCTCTCATCGTTTTAGTCTGTAATGGCTACTAAGCAAGGTTCTCTGAGAAGAAGGATGCCTTGATCACCACCAGGTTCTCCATGCCAGGACAGGATGAGCAATATGAACTAAAGAGGATTCATATCACGTAGTTCTGGGTGCTGAATTTCTGGTAGAACACTAGGTCGCTCATTGTCAGACACCATTTTTGCCCTGATCATATCTAACTTCTCAACATGCAAAAAGTTTCAGACATACCTCTGAGGAACGAAGGAAACAATTCCATGTGGATGACTTCCAGACATTCAGTGTTGAATGACTAAGATGTTATCACAGAAGTGAGACACTTGAGACAAGAAGGAAAAACAGGAACAATATCCCCACAGGGGAAACCAACCGTGATGGAAAATAATGATTAAAAAACATCCACTGCTTTGTCATTCCATCAGAGATCCATGGGGATCCCTGCTCAATGATCTCTGAGGAATTCACGTGTTTATTGTCAGTCTGCCCAACCTCAAATTACAGTTCCTTCTAAATTTTCTTGAAGTTGGTTCATCAATGTTTTATTGTCCATTCCATCCTTGTTTTTAATTTAAAAAAATTGTTGATGTGAGGGTTTTGAAGGAAATCAAATTTATAAATCTTATAAATATTCATGGAACACGCAGTCCAGGAAACTGCATGATATTGCTTTGACATGATGAAATCCTTCTCATCATGATATGCTCCAGAGAACAAACTCCATGAAAGCAAACACTAGAATTAATTAGTTTTAAGTAACATATTGATAGCTTAGGTCTTTGTGTTCAAAAGACAGTAAATTTTTATAGGTATACTTAATAAAATTATCACATACCACTTGACAAAATATTTATAACTGTATTATTATTTTGTCATTTGAACTCCTGCAATAAGAACTTATCAGATTCATTGGCTCCCAAAAAGAGCTTATATTACACGCATTTAAAAAATTCTAACATGTACATTTCAAAGAGAATGAAAACAGTTTTATTTTCATTGCCACTAGTGCTATTCAGGTCAATTTTTTGGAACATAATGTAGTGTAGGAAAGAGTTAAGAATATAGAGAGGTGAAATAGCTGTCTACTATTTTTCTCTTGGCCAAATGAATGTATTAGTCAAGTGAAGTTCTGCTTTCTTTTTCTTTTTTATCAGTCTTATTTTATTAGGAATATATAGCATAGATAAAATATAATTCCTGCTTGGGTTTTGAAGACTTCACCTGCAACGAAGTTCCCATAAAAGAGATTTTTGCCTCATATGTTTCATTCTATTAAGGATTAAAGGACACAATGACAGGTCTGGGGGGGACCTCGTCTGGTGTGGACAGAGGGGCAGAGACAAGTTTAAAAATAAGAGAAATTTACTGGGCTGGGTTTCTGGGCAAACCCTACTGACCTGTGGTGAGGCTGGGGTAGAGCCGCACCCTGAATTTTAAGTTGCCTTGCACTGGAAAGGAATCAAAGACGAGTTGTAGTGGTAGACTTGGTAAGGAAGCATAGAATGCAGCCTGGCATTTGGGGGTCCCAGGCCATGGGAACAAAGAGTCCTGTCTTCTGACCTGGAAGAGTGGAGTGGGATGGGGGAGGCGGAAGGGGGATTTTTGTTTCCTGGTATATGTGGCTATTTCACCAGCTGGCAGCCATTTGGTCTGAGCAAACCTTACACATATTTGAAGGAACTTTCAGCAGTGAATACAGAGGGGATTTTCAATGCTTTCCTGGAAGAAATGACTGCAAAAGAGTCACTGAAAACTTCTTAGAAATCAATTGGCTTTATTTAACATGAGTTGACTTGGAAATCTACTGCCATATGTGTTCATTTAAAAACATGTATTAAATCACTGTGCTTCAAAAATATAGTATGTGTATAACAAATACATGTCAGTTTTAGTGTATTGCTTATTTAAAACATTATTACTTGACTAGTTTTTAACATTGTTGTGGCTAATGCTAGGTTTTCTAGCTGTATGCTTTGTTTTTGAAAACACAATATTATGGGTTAGAAAGAAACAGTAGAATAAAAATTTGGTTTCTTTTTTGAGAACAGACTTTGCCAGATTTAAGTATCACACTTTTAATTAACAGGTAACTCACTCCAGTGATGACTAATTATAATCTGAAAAGGAAGAATTTATCTGTAATCATGAGATCACAAAGGTGAGTCAATGGGAAGTTATTTTGAAAACAAGAAGATTTGGAAAATAGAATATTTGTCTTCTCAGTTCAATGTAAGGGAAATAAAAGTGAGAAATTAAAATGTCATCCTAAGGAAGATAGACAAGTATAAAAGCAAGTCAAGCCTGAGTTTAAAAAAAAACATAGGATCAGTAAGCCAAACTGAATCATCAAAAATATATTAAATGATATTGAAAAGATATATGAGATACATTCATAATGTAGAGTGAAATGTAACTTATATATAAAAACACATAGCAAAAAAAATTTAAAATGCAACATACATTTATTTACTTAGAAGAGATAGGAACAGAGTGAGAGTACAGCAAGTAGGGTACCTACTCACCTTGCATGTGGCTGACCCAGGTTCTATTCCTGGCATCCCATACAGTCCCCCAAGCACTACCAGGATGATAGCCAGGAGTAATCCCTGAACAGTGTAAGTGTTGTCTAAAAACAAGCAGTAGGAGGAAGAAGAGGAGGATAAGAGGAGGAGGAGGAAGAGAAGGAGAAGGAGGAGAAAGAAAAGGAGAAGGAAAAAAGAAGAGGAGAAGGAGGAGGAGGAGGAGGAAGAAGAAGAAGAAGAAGAAGAAGAAGAAGAAGAAGAAGAAGAAGAAGAAGAAGAAGAAGAAGAAGAAGAAGAAAGTCAAAGAAAAGAGTGTTTTAATGTTTAGTGTTTAATCAAAGGATACAGAAGAAAATCAGGAACTCAAAAAATACCACCTACAAACCAAAAATATCCAAAATCTCTATTGCTAGTTGACAGTCACAGCTTTAAATATACATTTCAAATGCCATTGGCATGTAATAACAAGTAACGTCTTCAGATTCCTCTGCAGAATCAGTGATGCAGCTCTGTGATCTTGGGGGGACGGTTCGCAAAGAAAGTCAGGCTGGAAGTAACTGGTCTGAGCAGGGCTGGACAGGGAGGCTCTGCTTCCAGATGCAGGCCTGGCCATCATTGATCTGCAGCAGCAGCAGCAGCAGCAGCTTTCTGGGATAGCCCCACTCATGGCCTGAGTGAAGACACTAGGCCAAATCCAAACACACAAGCACACATCACTGACTGCTGTGACAGTGCTTCACAGTCCACCCTCCGAAGCAAATCATAACTCAGCCGCTTCAAGGAGATTTTATTTACAAATGAGATACCTCTAATGAAGCAAATAAAGAGCTGTCTTTTCTCATAAAAGCTTTGATTTGAAAACCATAATGACAACAAAAGAAAATATTTTACTGTAATAAATAATGAGCACCTCTGAATTCATGAATTCTATTCAAATCAATCAAATCAAATAAATGGATTTACAATATAATCCTATGTCTAAATTGATTGTAATCTAATTATTTTTTAGAATATAGATTGAAGCCATTGTTTTAAGGGAACCAAACCAAAATTCTCTAGTCCTTTTTGCCACTTTAATGATAACATGATTTCTCCTTTTTTTCCTGGTGATTCATTTTTTTTCTAAATATAAAATAATATTTTATTTGCTTTGGTGAGATTTTGAATTATATCATCTCTATGATTCATCGCTCATCTCCAGAAGAAGATAGGTAATTTTGGTTAAATCGTTCTCAGAGTAATAAGCCTAAAACCTTCTCCCCTGACTTGCACAAAATCTATAGAGACCTGACCTGCTAATGAAAAGCCATTTATATAACAATCCCTGGATCACATCTGAGTGTTTCCAATCAAATTCAAAGGCTTTAGAAAATGAAAAGGAAAATGAAAAGGACTCTTAGAAGAAAATACGTAAAAGATTTCAAATGTGAAATTGTGTGCGTGGGTGTACGGAGCTGTCGCATTTGCTTTTAATAATTAATGGGAATGAATATATGCTTACGTATTTTAAAGTAATAAGAAATATGGGTTAGAAGTCAAATAAACACTGCTGTTCAGGGGCACTTCCACTGCTGTGTTGATTTTAGACTGAAATCTGACAATGTTTGGTGAAAATAATTGAATTTTCATGTGTATATAAAGTAGTTTATAAGGGCACACAAATCAAGGAGGATTTATTTTGTTAGTTTTGTCGAGAAGTAAAGTGCATTTCACCAAATGAGCAAAATGATTATACTCCAAAATAATTCCCATTGCTGGGGCCTCTCAGAGATGGTTGCAGGTGAGAGAGATAAGCAGCACAGGAGACTGAATTGAAGAGAGACTGAATTTGGAAAGACCATAAACAAAAGGCATGAGAGTGGCTGAAACACGAGTTTCCACAAACTAACCCACTAGAGCGCCTTGGACATGATATATATACTCTGGCTGAAAGGAAAATTGGTTTTGTTGCCTTACCTGTTTTGCAAGATACCTTGAAAACACTCATAAACTCAAATTCTAAATTAATGACATCCTGTTAACAGAGAAAAAAGTCTAGTTGAAGGCAAACTCCTCAAAAGTGCAACTGAGCTTCAGGAATACAAGTTCTGTTGTGTTAAGGTAGACGAACACATTGTGTTTTGAGCTTTCCCAGCAGTTCAAAACAAAAATGCCAGCAAGAGCTTTGGCTTTTATATCTATTTGGATTTATCTTCGAAAGTCAGGAGCAGAGTGATTGTTTCTCTGTACATAATCGCGATTATACTCATTGCTGCAAATCCCAACTCTACCTTTATTAATGTTTAGTTTTCAATCTGATTTCATTGTCTCATTTAATTTCATTATCCCCTTGTTCCTCCCCTGGCCACCTGCTCCTTCTTCATCCCTATGTTCTTCTCTAATGTTTCCATAAATGACATGACAAAGTTTTGCTTGTTTACCATACAAGATTTATAAAATAGGCAATGTGGTTTGCATAATTTAACATTTAAGCAGCATTATTCTATATGGAGAACAGCGCAGAGTCTCCTGCTCCCGTGCCTGGCTGTCCTTGCCAGGGCCCCTTGGAGGGGAGCGGGTTGAGTTTTCCTCCCTGCCCCGACCAGGGCTCCAGAAGCCGAAGACCTCCCTTCAGGACCAGCCACCACCATGCTGAGACCACTCTCCACACACATGAAGGTACCGGCAGAGGGACAAAGCCACGCGGGTTCCAGGGCCGAGATCTCCAAGCCTACTCGGATTGGGGCCGAGCATCCTCCAC
>JAOXYA010108620.1:0-10704 GCA_028565675.1 Sorex palustris | reverse complement strand
CCAGCATCCCATATGGTCCCCTGAGCACCGCCAGGAGTAATTCCTGAGTGCATGAACCAGGAGGAACCCCTGTGCATCACCAGGTGTGACCCAAAAAAAATTTTCAGAAGTAGCACGGGGGGTAGGGCTCTTGCCTTGCACACAGCCGACCTGGATCCAGGTTCGATCTTCAGTACCACAAATGGTTCCTGAGCCTCGCCAGCAGTTAACACTGAGGACCACCAGATGTGACCCCAAAACGAAAGAAACCACAGGCCACAGGCCGCAGGCCAGGGGTGTGGCTTAGAGGCAGAGAGTCCTTCTAACTTTGGGGTCAATCCCTGGCACTATTAAAAAAAAAAACTAAACTACAAATTAAAAACTTTTTTTCCTTGAAAATTACTGAGAAGGAAAAATTGCAAAAACAAGCTACAGACTAGGAGAAAGTATTTCCAAAACATCTCTGATAAGAATTTTTGTCCAGAATACATCTGAGAAGCAGAACAGTGGGTTAGTAAGGCACTTGCCTTGTGCGTGGCTGACCTGGGTTCAAGTCCCAATTTCCAGAATCCCATTTAGTCCCCCGAATCTACCAGGAGCAATCCCAAGCAGAGCCACAAATAAGACCTTAGCAATGCCTGGTATGGCCCCAAAACAAGCAAACAAAATAAAAAGCAAAGCAAGAAAAGCAAACAAGCAGATGATTTGTAGAAAATACATGTATATGTCTGTGTATGTGTATACGTATGTATACGTATATATATAGTATATATGTGTGTATGTTCATATATATATATATATATACACATGAATATGTGTGTCTAGACACACACGTTGAGCTGAGAATGTAGTTTTCAGTATCATACAGTGCTGGCTGTACAGGTGTGAGGTCCTGGGTACAATCTAGTACCAAAAAAAAAGAAAAAATCGTGCGCACGCGCGTGTGTATATGTGCCCAAAATATGAGTTTTTATATGCACAAATACACACACACAGAATGAAAGCTTTCAAGATTTCAAAGGAGATACAAACGAGGACCCAAGGGTGATGGGCAGATGTAGGGGACACAGTGAGCAAGACTCTAGCCGAAACAGGGCTGGGAAAGAAATCGGTACTCACAGGCCCATGCTCTGACCTCAGGTGATACGCAAGTCCAGCCTTTGATCGATACACCTTGCCACAATGGTGACACGTCAGGGTCAGCTTCTCCAGCTCGGCAGCCTCTTTGCCACACTTTTTGACGTGGTACAGATATCCCATGATGCTGGTAAAGCTACTGGAGCAACTCTGAGTTCAGAAGAAAGGAAGAAGCTTTAATCTTAGATCTTCTACTGTAACACAGTCAGAAAAACACTCAGCCCTCATGTGACACAGGCTGTGACCTGGCACTGCCATCTCCAACTTTTCCCATTGGCACGAAACCCTTCCCTGGTCCAGTGGCTCTTCTGCCTAGAAAGCTTGATAATAAATCTTTTGAGTCAGCAGTCAGTAAGCTAGGACTGGGCATCTACCCCATGCGAGTTCCTGCCTCGTTCTCCGATGCAGTGCCACCCAGTTATCAAATGCGCAGCAACATCAAAGTTCCTCACGGAGGTAATGGGGTCCTCCACGCCAGTCCGTAAGAAAGATATAAGGACACCCCATAAACAAAGGGGAAGGAGCAGAAAAACTGATTTTTGGACATGAGAGAGAAAATAAAGAACTTTTTGGTGCTTGCCTTGCATGTGACCAACCTGGGTTCAATCCCCAGCACCCCCTCTGGTCCCATCAGGAATGATCCTGAATGAAGAGCCAGAAGTAAGCCCGGAGCACCGCCGGTTGCGGCCCACAAACCAAAACCAAACAGAAAATAAACTTTTAATGATTCACAGGGCAAGCAAGAGTCAGTATATTGGAGGCAGCGGTTTTAGATCACGTCCAACAGTGCTCAAGGCTCCACCTGGCTCCGTGCTCCAGCTTCTGAGCTCTCTCCCTGGCCGCAGAAGTGACTCTTCTTCTGGAAGATGAGCCAGAACAAGAGGCCAGGAGGTAGCACACATCCCTAACAGGTCCAATCCCAGATCCCCAACATCAATCCCAGATCCCCAGATCCCCAACATCACAAGGCAGCCCTGAGCACGGCTGGGTGTGACCCCGAGCAGAGGCCACCCCAAGCACCAGCAGTTAAGTATTTTCAGCTGACACTGGGTGAAGCTCTTCTGAAAGTGGACCAAGTTGGGTTTTTTTTCCCCCAAAAAAAGATGACACCCACTCACGTCCCCAAAGGGAAAGCTGACAGACGGCAATGACTTTACAGCAAGACTTTGGCCCAGTCAACGCAGAGGTCTCACCTCACGTGTGCACCTGAGCTTCCCCAGCCTCTTGAGAACGGTGCGGAGCCTCTCCCTCTCACTCGGTTCATTGAACGTGTCCCCTCCAGCCTTCAAAATAGGCTAGAATGCAAGAGAAGCACACAAGCAGGTGATTCCGAGACAGGACAGAAAGAGAAAGAAATGATGTCAGGGGAGAATCAAAGGACTGAACTAGCACCTAAGCTGATGTCCGTGAAGTCTAAGTTATCTGCCTCGTGGCTTTCTCCATCTTCTCCTAGACAGACAAGGACGTGAACGGGATGCAAACACCAGGCCTAGGCCTCGCTCTCCCAGGACATGAATCTTGGGGGCCATCCTACATACAAATCACCCAAGGATCCACCAGGTGGGCCCAAGATACTCTTACCAAACTATTATGGTTTGCCATGACGTGGTACTTCATCCCTGCCAGTGAGCGAAGCTGTTTCCCACAGTGATGGCAAGTAAACATTTCCTACGAGGCAAACAGCACACGGTGTCAGATTGTGCAACAGAGCGAACAGAAAATCAGAGTCCTACCCACATGCCCTCCTCGCTGTCTCCTTTATTCCCTAAACTCAGTGGTCACCGACTCTCAAAAACCCACAAGCCTGGTGTCATGTCCTTAAGGGCAAAGAAATAAAGGCAACTCCTGCTTACAGATAAAACACTACCACTGACTCAAGCCAGTATGTTCCAAGTTATTGCTTTCTTGTCTACTCAAAAGACTATACAAAGTCTTGACCGTCCTTTTATACGTGAGGAAACCAAGTTTCACACAGGCAAAAAAGTAAATGACAATCGTCAGAGGCCGAAGGAAGACTAAAACCCCAAAGCCTGGAGAGAGAGCAAGCAGGTAGGGTGTCTGCCTTGCACAAAGCTGACCTGGATTCAATCCCCGGCAACGCATATCCCTGAGCCCACCAGGAGTGATCCCTGAGTATAGAACCAGGAGTGACCTCTGAGCACTGCTGGGTATGACCCAAAAATTAGAAGAAAAATACAAGTCCAAAGCCTGGGTGGTCTCCGAGCGCCCCTTCTCCACCATCCTCAGCAAACCCAACCTAGTCCAGAGTTCTAAACTTCGGTCTAAGAGCATGGTGACTCCACGCAACTCCATGCAAGAGCTAACCTGTTTGCAGTTTTCCATATGTTTCTTCAGGCCCTCTATGGTCTTCCTCCCTACCGTCTGGCAGGTAGGACAGGAGACACTGCCTTTCTCCACGATCTCTAAGTACCACTGCTCCTCCACACTGCCTACAGAGAGAAGGAACACCATGACCCTCGCATTCTCTGCAAACGGAAGGCATCGTCTCAGAGCTGAGACGTGGCATCAAGGATTCTTGCCCTTTCTGAGAAATAAGAGGCTCTTTCCTGGGACTTCCAGAAATAATTTCTTCAGGCTGCGAGGGGCTCCTGAAACTCCTACTCAATTCCCCATGATAAAAAGAATCCAACAGGGGCCAGAGAGATGAATTCAGGGGTAAGGCACCTTCCTTATATTTGGCCTTGCCCAGTTCGATCCCTGGAACCTTATATGGTCCCTTGAGCACCGCCAGGGATAACGTGATCCCTGAGCCCAGAGCCAGAAGTTTAGTCCTGAGCAAAGCTGGGTATGGCCTCCAACTCCCTGCAATAACCACCCCGCCCCCACAGTACACACACACAAACACACACACACACACACACACACACACACACACACACACACCAAACAAAAAATTCCCCCCACAGAATCCATTTACAATAAAATCAAAAACACATAAATATAAAAAATAAACACAAAGACTCACTCTAAATACCAATTGCTGGAGCTAAAACATAATACAAGACAAAGGAGGGCACTTGCCCTGCATGCGGCAGACCTGGGTTCGATCCCCTGCATCCCATATGGTCCCCTGAGTACCACCAGGAATAACTCCTGAGTGCAGAGCCAGGAGTTACCCCTGAGTAAGCGAGCACCACCGAGTGTAGGTCAAAAACCAGAAAATAAAAAAAAAAATAAAAGCCAATTGCTTAAAGAAATAGGTAACATTTCCCCCAGTTTAATTATTTAATCAAATTTTTAAAATCCTGTCCTTTCTGATAATGGAGACTCTTAAAATGTGTATAACTGGGGCTGGAGCAATAGCACAGCGGGTAGGGCATTTGCCTTGCAAGCAGCTGACCAGGGTTCGATTCCCAGCATCCCATGTGGTCCCCCGAGCACCGTTAGGAGTAACCCCTGTGCAACGCTGGGTGTGACCCAAAAAGCAAAAAAAAAAAATGTGCATAACTTCTAAAAATGATTTGTGGCAACTCCCACTCCCCTAAAAAAAGAAAATGTAGTAAGAGTTAGAATTTGAATTCACGTCTGCCTGATCTTTAAACCCATGCTCCTGATAACAGCCACCTTGAAAGAAATGTTTTTGGGACCATAAAGACTGTATAGCAGATAAAGCACTTGTCTTGAACAAGCCGAAACCACACTCTATATGTTCCCCCAAGCCCCGCCATAAGTGAGCCTGAGGGCGGAGCCGGGAGTAAGCCCTGAACACCACCAAGCGTAGCCCAAAAAGGCAAAAAAAAATCTTGCTAATTCTTTTGTTTGTTTTTTGGGTCAGACCTGGCGATGCACAGGGGTTACTCCTGGCTCTGTACTCAGGAATTACTCCTGGTGGTAGCTCAGGGGACCATATGGGATGCTGGGAATCGAATCCGGGTTGGCCGCATGCAAGGCAAATGCCCCACCCGCTGTGCTATCACTCCAGCCCCAGATCTTGGTAATTCATTCCCGTACCAACAAAGTGATCCCAGAAAAGCTTTTAGAGCAAACATACCTGCGGCGTAAACTGGCGGTTCCTTCCGAATACGACGAGTCTGGGATTTGGAATTAGACTGAGTTTTAGGCCGTTGCCTCCTCCCTGATATAAGAGAGAAATGGGAAGCCCAAAAGATCACTTTTACTAGCCCCTGATATCAAAATCTTCTCCCTCCTCCCTCAATACACTAAGCCAGCTTTCTTTAGCTATTTTTAACCCCTGCAGACCAACACATGTACTGCACTCTGGTTCTGACCAAGGTGGTGGACCAGCACATTTTAACCTGCCCGTCCCTGTGGACAGGCTCCAGCCTGCAGGCCAGTTGGTGCAGGCCAGTGCTCTACGCCCCTAACCCCTCAACCAATCTTTGAAGGGGATGGCAGAACTGAAGCCTTTCTTTGCCCCAAAATTCAAGAGGCTCAAAAGCACTTCAAGACCCAGGAGAGCTGCAAACCCAAGATCATGTTCCCTTTGATCCTCCGAGACTCAAGTTCAGGAACTGGCCTTACCATAAAGCTTATGCTTCTTCTGAGGAAATTCGAGATAGTCTTCATCTTCTTCCTGCTTGGCTTTTCTTTTTCCTTTGGGTGATACACCACCGGACCCTGAAATATCACAAAAAAACTCACTGTGGTTGCAATGAGCAGTGGGGTCTGTCTCCAAAACATCATTCCAAAGGCCACCAGAGGAAAACCTCATCCTGGAGTACAGAACCCAACAGAAGTATTTGAAACAGAGGCCGGAGCCATAGTATAGCAGTAGGGCATTTGCCTCGCACACGACCAACCCAGGTTCGATCCCAGGCATCCCTTTTTGTCCCCTGAGCATGGTCAGGAGTAATTCCTGAGTGCAGAGTCAGGTGTAACCCCAAAAGCAAAATAAATACCTGAAACATTTTTAGAGAAATAGATAGAACTTTTCATCAACTGACTCAATTCCCCTATCTGATTGTTATGTATCTCCAATGACTCCACCACTCCCCAGAAATAACCGGGGCTTTCAGACAGTGCCTTATTTGATCATGACTAGAGGCTAACGCAGAAACAGAATTGTTTCAGAAAATGGGTTATTATGGACTCTTAAGACTCTGACTCACCATGAATATTATACCTAGACTGACTCTTACAACAGTACAGGAATCCTAAGAAGAATAAATGGCCTAGATGTTCAAATCACACAGAGTGAAAGGCAGCTACCAGGATCATCCACAAGCGCAAAATCAGCAGAATTTCACAGTTCACAAAGCCAACAGTATGGGATAATCTAACAACTTCTTAAAAAATAAAAAAATAACTTGTAGAGCTTTTTCCCTTCTGGAGAAATCTGTGTTCTCTCTTGTCAGTCCTCATCTCTCTCTAAATTTCCTTCAATAAAAACTACTTGACTGGGCTGGAGCAATAGCATAGCAGGTAGGGCATTTGCCTTGCATGCGGCCGACCTGGATTCGAGTCCCAGCATCCTATATGGTCCACTGAGCACACTGCCAGGAGTAATTCCTGAGTGCATGAGCCAGTAGTAACCCCTGAGCATCACTAGTGTGACCCAAAAAGGGAAAAAAAAAACCCTACTTTACTTCCCTAGAAAAAAAAGATTTTGAACCTGCAGAGGTGAGACAATCCAGCCCCTGTATTGCATGCGGCTTTCCCCAGTTCCATGTCTGGCACTACCATAAATACTATAAATTACCCCTAAGCACAGAGCCAGGAGTGGCCCCCAAGCACCACGAAGAGTAGCTTCCAGCTTCCCACAATGAAATTTTTTAACATGTAAGGAGGGGGAACCCCACTACCTCAAAATGTAACTTTGCAGGTAAGGGGAGTAAGATGTCTCTGGAGTGAGATGCTAACATGGATACCTTCCATGCGGTCCACACCAGCAGACTTGAGTTTCCTCATCTTCAACCAGCAGTTAGATTTTCGTAAAGATGATGGAAAGTCACCCACTGGTTCACAGGAAGAGGCGGATGAGGAGCCACTTAAGGAGTCATCGTGAGGGACGGTATACTGGAAACTATTATCCTTTATAGGGCACTGGCTTCTGCAATGATTACGAGAAAAGATACACACCCCAAAAGAGGGTGGGAACAAAGTTCTCATTAATAAGTTTATGTAAGAAGGCCATCAAGTTACCTGTGCAAAAACTAAGCAGAATTTAGAATATAGTACTCTCCTTAACAATTACAACAGCTCATTGAATACAACCGCTATTAAACTTCATTGCAAAGAGTAAGGATCAAAACTCTGGGGCTGAAGCGAAAGTACAGCGGGTAGGGCATATTGCCTTGCATGTGGCTGGCCCAGGTTCGATCTCTGGCATCCTGTATGGTACCCTAAACACTGCCAGGATTCCTGAGTACAGAGCTAGGAGTAATCCCTGAGCATCAGCTGGTGTGACCCAAAAAGAAAAAAAGAATCCATATAAATGACAATCACTCTGCAGCCCAAGGAAGCAGTTCTTCCTAGATGTACCAAAATAAAGAAAGGTAAGAGGGGGTTTGTGCAATACGAAGTGCATTATTTCGGTTCTGCTTTGGGGCAGGGTTGGGGCCAGGATGGAAACATCCGCAATAGGGTGGTAAGAAGGTGTTATGGTGGTGGGACTGGTGTTCAAATATTAAATGTATTGTGAACTACTTTATAAAAAATAATTTTTTTTTAAAAGAGGGGGATTGTGTGCCTTCAGGAGATCCCAATATGCTGGAAAGAGTGCAGTGGGTGGGTAAGGCACCTGCCTTGCACGCAGCTCTCCCTGGCCTGATCCCCAGCGCCATAGATCCGAACATTGCCAAGCGTAATCCTTTAGCATCATCAGTGTGGCCCCCAAAACAACATAGAAGGTTCCCTGAATCTTTAGCCAGATGCGTGCAGCTGTACTTCTCTGACAGAGGCTCAGTAACTAACGAGTGTCCCGAGGGGTGGAGAGATAGTACAGGGGCCAATGCACTCACACAGCCCACCCAGGTTCCAAGCCAGCACTGCACAGGGGCCCCTGAGTAGCCCCAAAAGGGAAATCTCAGCAGAACCACCAGAAATCAGCCCTGAGAGCTGCCAGATGTGCCCCGCCCCCAAAAGAGAGAGAGAGAGAAAGAGAGAACAGTGGTGAAAATGAAAGAGCAAGGATTTGTAGGCCTCAATCAAGGTCTTCTTCTCCTGAGCCTCGTCCTAACCCTCCTGTCAAGGCTAGCCTGCCTGATTTAGGTACCGACACTCAGCGTGCATAGCTAAAGGAATGCCACTAGCTTGTGTGTTGTTTCTGTTTGTGTTTGGGGGACACACAGGGTGGTGCTCATGGGTTCCTCTGGCTCTGCATTCAGGAAATCACTCCTGGCATGGTCCTGGGGGACCATATGGGACACGGAGGATCCAACCTTGGGCGGTCAGATGCAAAGCAAATGCCCTCCCTGCTGCGCCATCTCTCCAGCCCCCGCTAGCTTGTCTTGAGTTAAGCTGGCCAGAGAAGTCTGGTGTGTAACTGAGCCAACTTTTCTAATCAGAAAACCAGTTAGCATGCAGTGAGCAAACATTTCTGGGTAAACAACGTCTGTTCCAGAAGAGGCTCAGGATGCCACAGAGGGCCAGTTCTCCATGGAGACCAAGAACCTCCAGGGCATTCCATTTCCAGCGGGACATCTGTGTGAGGCCAGCTTTGCTCTTCTGGATTAAGTCACTCAGGCAACTGGACAGAAGATAACCCCTGAGGGATGGATGAAGGGAACATGTTGGTTCCTTCCAAAGATGATGAGGTTGCTAGAATGAAGATTTTTATAGCAGAGATGCAAGGTGGCAGATTCATAAATCACTTGAGGGCCTGAAGATAGTACAGCGTGGAAGGCATTTGTCTTGCACGCGAACAACGCGGGTTTGATCCCTGGCATCATATATGGTCCCCCAAACACTGTCAGTAGTAATTCCGGAGTGCAGAGCCAGGAGTTAACACCTAAGCACTGCTGGGTGTGACCCAAAAAGCAAAAAATTAATAAATCACTTGACTTGGAATTTAAGTCATATATTTATAATCAAATACTTCCACACAGATCTTGATTCTGATAATCAACAAATTTCTCTGTTTAGCCCCATGAGAACAGAAGTACCTCTCAGTGGGAACACCATTATCCCAAACACCAAATTATCCCAAAACCTGACTCCTAGGAGCCGTGTAACAAACATCCTTTGAGTAAGGAAGTAAGTAATGATCTGGTCTCAAATCTTATTAGATTATTCTAGTAATTACTCAGCTGCGGAAGCTGTGTGGCTTGACTCCTAGCACCTACGGGAGTAGCTTCTCGGCATCACCAAAGGTGGCCCCAAAATAGAAGGGAACAAGAAACCCTGGACCAGAGACAGGGCTTGAACAGGCTGGAGTGGACTCTGCATGTAAGAAGCCCCATCATACACGACACCACATGGAAGCCCAAGCAGATAACCAGGAGGAGCCCCTCAGCATCACTATGCGAGGACTACAGCCCCTTCCTGCCCCCCCCCCCCAGCAAATTCTGAGAGAAGATTTGTCAACTCAAAACTGTATAGTCAGCAGTAACAGAAGTTTCGAGGGCAGGTGCTGGAGAAGACAGCTCAAGTTTCAGACCCCCAGGCCCAGCCTGTGTGAATCTGAGTTTCAACGCTGGTACCACATGGTCCCCAAGCACTGGTTATAGGTCCTACTTGAAAAGGGGCGAAGGGGTGCAGGCAGGAGATAGTACAGGGGTTAAGTTGCTCACTTTGTGTGTGACTTGATCCCTAGCACCACATATGGTCCCCCAAACACCACCAGGAGTAATCCCTGAGCACAGCCAGGTGTGCCCGAGACCCAAAATATTTGTATTAGTCTAACAACAGGAAGACCGTGACCGTGATAATAATAAAGTAAAAAAGCAATGGGAATTGTAAAGGGCTGGTTAAATAGAAATCTTTAAAAATCTCCCACTGTCTTAATATACGTAGCTCTACCACATGGGGCAAGAATGTGGCTTGGCAGTAGAGAACGTGCTCGCATGGGGGGGCCTGGTTGGATCCCTGGCACCACAAATACAAAACACAGGCTCCCGGTTATCTAGCAGCTGTGAAGAATCAATATGGTTAGGAGACTTCACCTGAGTGAAGTGGTCGGTCGGATATTAACTCTGGCTGAACCTGAAAAGGTAAGTATGTAACACGGTAATTCCTAGACACACCACTTAATAGAAAAGAGAAAAAGGAGAGGAACATGGGCTGGAGCAATAGTACCGTGTCTACAGAGTACTTGCCTTGCATGTGGCTGGCCCAGGTTCCATCCCGGCATCTCATAGGGGCCCCTGAATACCACCAGGAGTGATTCCTGAGTGAAGAGCCAGGAGCACTTTCAGGTATAGCCCCCAAAACAGCCCCTCCCCCGAAAAAAGGGACGATAAAGAGGAACAAAGTATCGAGGAACAAAAAACAGGGCAGGGAGAGAATAATGATAGACATGAATGCAATCACATCAATAATTTAATGTTTATTAAACACTAGTTAGAAGTCAGAGATTAACAAGGGGGAGGGACAGCAATACCTTTATTTTATATGCTGTATATAAGAAGCACATTTAAAGTATAAAAACATAGAGTAGGAGTAAATGAA
>JAOXYA010108602.1:0-10705 GCA_028565675.1 Sorex palustris | reverse complement strand
TGGCAAGCTCCCCGTGACGTATTCGATATGCCAAACACAGTAACAACAAAGTCTCCAACGGAGACGTTACTGGGCCCGCTCGAGCAAATCAATGCATGAGGAAGAAAAATTACCTCAAATAATGAGATGTTCATAGGGAAAGCACACTCCGGGGCTAAGGCTTTTGGTTTGTTTTTCTGAGGTTCTTCCGAATCTTCTCTCCTCTTACTAGATTCATCTTCAGGCTGTTAGAGGGCTACAAAATCCTAGGAATCACATTCGGATAAGGCAAGCTTCTGAGTCTCTTTAACAGTTAAAGAAGGATCTGGCCCAGAGGAATAACACACAATGGCTTAGAGAGAGACTGTCTTGCAAGCATTGGGTGATGAGTTCACATGGACTAGGGGTGATTTTGGCAGTTCTGCTGTTTGAGCCTGATAGCCCCATCTGCCATCCCCAGTATCACAATGATTTTCAGCTTTATCACAGCCAGGTGTATGGAAGCACCATAAAGGAGATCAAAACTAAAATGATTTGTGCAGTAGCCTGGAAGTACAATCCCTGAGCACATGCATGAGTAGCACCATGGCCACTGGTGAGCACCATAGCTGTGTGCTTCAACTAGAGTGAGACCCCTGGCGATCACATGTGCAACTACAACTAAAGCAGTGCAAAGGACTTAAGGAATTGAGCATTGAGACTCAGTGAGCATCGAGACTGACTGTACAGGCACCACCATTCCATGTAACCCTCAGGAAGCAAACTAAATGTGCCAGCACCTCAGGTAGATAGGTGTGGGTGCAAGCTCATATCATTTCAACAGTAATGAAGGAAAGAGAGGAGGGGATGAAACCCCATCTCCTTACTGGCACCAATGGTTCATATCAATTGACCATGTCAATCATTGAGTTCGATTACTATGCCTCAATACAAAATCCATCCCTAGAAAGAATGGGGTCAGTTTCTAATCACAAAGAGAACCCAAAACCAGGGTTCTGCCACCAAGAACGTTAGACTGTCATGTCTATGATGATGGTAGAGGCAGGGCAGCCTCTGTTATTCCCTGTTCCATCTCAGTAGGCTGAGAACACAATCAGGGAAGTGACTTTTCATTTTACAAATGGACAGAGACAAAAAAATGAAGTCAGGTCTATCTCCCTCTCTTCTTCATGTCACTGCAGGAGTCCACTTATGAGATTCTTAGAGTGATCCAATCCATAGAAACAGAAAGTAGAATATGGTTACTGGGGAAAGTAGATGAGATACTGGGGTCTCTTACCTCACTTTATCTGTCTTTGTGTCTCTAAAGTGTTGTTTGGCTTATGGGGAATTGAGTCAGAGACTTTATCTATACGAAAGGATCTTTAGAATCACGAAGCTCCTTTCTTAGTAAGTCAGTAATGTTTCTGAGAAATTAGTATTGGGAGCAAAACTCACCAGCACAGTAGTCTTCTAACTTTGACTTGTGGGGAGATTCCCAGCCGAAGCCATCTGCAAACTGAAGCCCAGAGGTAGTAGTGAAATGTACTGTCTTATCTGTAATTGTGTCTTTGTCTCTGTGGTTGTGGGCACACACCCAGAAGTTCACAGGGATTGTGCCATACCGAGGATTGAACCTACGCTTCCTTCACGCAAAGAAACTCATGGAGCTTTCTCTGGCCTGAAGAGTTTATGTCTCTTATACTTAAGCGAGGCTTCTGCTTTCCAACAGAAAAGCAAAACAATTTGTTTTCTAGGCCCGAAGAAGTGAACCACGTGGTAGGCATGTGATAGGGGGGACATCAGCAGAAGTAGTTAACTTGGTGATCACACCAGTCACCATATTCCAACACTGTGCAAACTGGGTTGATGTGATTCATACTTTGGCAGAATTTAGGAGTGGCTTCATCTGCTTTTGTGAGCGATAGAAAAGTAATGGGGTAGCACTTTCAGGGCATACCACAAGCCTTGTTGAAAATGTACACCTTCCATCTCAAAACTCCTCGATGAATGGCAGTGGAAAATACAGGTTTGTGATCAATTTGAATGATGTGTGATTGCCTTGATTAGCACTATAGTTACGGAGCAGTGTGTTCTTTGTTTTAAAAGAGAACTTGAAAACAATTTTTCCCCCCTCTATAACTGCCAGTTGCTTAATCTCTACCATCTTTTGAGGCACTTAAAAAAACCTTGAATTTTCACGTAATCTGTGCTTGTCAGTGATGGCAAGTTTTAAAAGTAACCCAGGTTTAAAAAAGAAAACAGAATTGAGCCATCACCTGTCAAAAGGTATTTCCTTCATTTTTCCTTTGAGGAAGAGCTGGGGATATTTCTTATTTTTGCTCTCCAGATTTGCACTCTTGTTGTCCCAGAAAGCTAGGTGTCTGTTGTCTTTGGAACTTTTGAACTAAATAGTGAAGCGTTATGGGATGGTTAGGGGTTGTAGGGGGAAGATGGCATCAGCAAAATATTAAGTGGAATAGATTGTTTATTCTTATTTCTGACAAATAGTCTCGCATGGTAGTTTCCAACCATCAATCCTTAGGCCAGTGTTGGCCCGAAGACTTTTCCAGCTGATCCTTGAAAAGCTATTTCCGCTTACCACAGTGGTTTTCAATCTCCAGCCCCTGGCCTGGCGCAGACTCACAGTTGCATGAAGAAAGGACCACGGTCCTACATTCAGATTTCCCACTTTTTAAAAATCCATCTATAGAACTTCTCTTTTTCTTCTTTACTGGTGGAGGATACACACTCAGCAGTGCTCAAGGATCACTCTTGGCTCTATGCTCAGTAATCATGTTTGGCAGGATTGGAGAGCCATATGGGATGCTCTGGAGCAAACCTGGCTCAGCTGTGTTCAAGGCAATTGCCTTACCCTCTGAACGATCTCTCTGGCCTCAGAGCGCCTGCAGCCTTCGTTTAGGTGTAGACAATTTCTTATTTAAACTTTGTTGGTTTAATACCCACTTTCTGTCTGGTGTGCAGAATAAATGAAGATGTAGGCATAGTTTTTCCAGGGTTGTTTCCCTTGGTTCTTCCTAGGTCATTTTTGTTACCGTTAGCCCTCTCTCTCATCCCTGGGCTGACTCCTTGCTGTTCCTTTGATTTGGAATGATTGCCATGACAGTTCCTTCTTGCTGCAGTCTAAACCTTCCTTTTGATATCTGGAGATATCTACCTGGGGGTGCTGCTATGGGGGACGCTGCCTCTATGGGTTCCTTCTCTGCTTCTGAGCCTAGAGGCATCTTATGTAAAAAGCATCACACACTTTGTGTCTGTAGGTCTGTCTCTATCCTCGGACACTGATGGTTCATATTTGACCTCACAGGATTCGACACACAGTTGGGCTGTCCCTCGATATTTACTGAGTGAGCCATGGAAGGAGTCTTCAGCATATGCTAGCAGCGTGAAATTAATTTTTCTCAGAATTTGTGTTCATGGGGAGTTACTGCGATGCAGAGATGACCACAAAGACAAGGAGATATAAAGAGAACCATTGAAAAAGAGTCTGTGTTCCTTTGCTTGGCTTACAGAAATAGAGGAATGCTCCCTGATTATAGTAGATACCATCTTTGATTTTTTTTTTTTTAAATTTTGGACCGCACCAAGTGGTTCTCAAACTTACTCTTGGCTCTGCACTCAGGAATCACTCCTGGCATGGCTTGGGGACCATATGGGGTGCTGGGGATTGAACCTGGGTCAGCTGTGTGCAAGGCAAGTAACCTACCTGCTGTACTATCTTTCTGGCCCCTTTTTTGATTTTTTTTGGCAGAGTGCTTTTTGGGTCTCAACTGGTGATGCGCAGGGGTTACTCTTGGCTCTGCAGTCAGGAATTACTCCTGGTGGTGCTTGGGGGACATATGGGATGGAGGAGATGTAACCTGGGTCAGCTGCGTACAAGGCAAACACCTGACCTGCTGCACTGTGGCCCCCTTCTTTGATTTTTCTAATAAAGCCCTGCCCCTCGCATTCTCTGTTTGCAAGTTTCCTGTGGAGCATCTTTCCTTATCAAGGTGATAATCCTTGAAACTTTAATTTTTTTTCAAATCAAGTTGAAATAAGTACTTTCATAAATCTAGTTGAAATATTGCATCATTTTGTCTAATTTTTTAGTTTTTGTCCTGAAAAATGGGGGTGATATCCTTGTTATCCATTTATCTTGGGGAGGCAGATGAAAAATATTGTTTAATCTCCAGATCAGCTGCAAAGTTGAACAACTGCCAGTTTATTGGACTGTTTGCTAGAAACCAGCTTGTATTTTAAAATATTAGAATGATATTTGGCTGACCAACTAAACAGATGTATTTTACTTCACCCGCCTCCTTTCAGATTGATTATTTGTGGTGGAATCTTGAAGTTCAGTTGAACAAAGTGATTTTTATTAATTTTGGTTTTGTTTTTCTTTTAGGAGGTGGGGGTCACACCTAGGGTCACTCCCAGCCGAGCTCAGCAAACAGGTGTTTGAACCTAGTGCTCTCACGTGCAAAACATTCAGCCCCTAACTTAATCCTTGGCTACACAGAAGTTTTTTTTTTTTTCTTTTCAAATTTTGGTTTGGTGTAGTTTGAAGTTTTGGGGCCATATCCAGGGGTGCTCAGGGTTTATTCCTGGTTTGTTGCTTGGGGCCACTCCAAGCATGGTTTGTGCTTGTGGAACCCAGGGATTAATCCGAGGCTTTCCTTGTGCAGATCATGTCCCTGAACTTTTTGTGTTTTCTCCGTAGCCAACGATGTGCTCTTTAAACTGCTCTAGAGGTCTAGATCTAGCCAAGCCTACCTTTCACCCAATCCAAAGGGGATTTAACTTATTATGTGCTTGAACATTTGGGTAGAAAGACTTGGAGTAGAGTCTTGAGCCTTGTGTGTTATGAAGTGCTTGAGGTGTTTAATGAGCCTCACCATGATTCTACACAGATGGACAATTTTATTAGTTCATTTTCCAGGAAATGTATCTGCTTGTAACTGTGGAACCAAACCAAACACAGTCTTCCAACTGCATCTTGTACAATCCCCAACTGGAAAACTCTCAATTTACCAATGTCTCCCTTCCACAGGAGTGACGGCCAAAAGCACCCCCTTTCCTGTTTTGGTGGCATGTGCTTTTAATTTTGGCATGAACTGTCATTGCTGATAATGACAAAACAATAGCAGTAATTGGAGCTTCTATCGAATGTGTGTGCCAGCCCGTCTGCCAAATGCTTTTGCATGCAGCGTTCAGTTCATTCTCACTGTGGTGCTCTTACAATGGTCGATTGGAGGTGAGAAGCTACCAGGGCAATGTCAAAGAAGGGAAGTAGCTTATCCCAAGTCCTTCAGTTCCAGTTTGGGTCAGACATGGTCTTTTCCTATTCCGTCTGTATCTTAGGGCTCTCTCCAGGGCATCTGCTTCCTCATTTCCGTTCTTCCATCTTGCTGTAAGTCATTTTCACCTGTGAAAAACCATTGTGTAGCATTTTTCTGCTTTTCCTCTCACCTTCTCATTATGGAAAGGGAATATGATATTAGGCAGCACTTTCAATAATTGAAATCTTGGTGTGTGGATGAAGATTCACACAATGGGTCTTTGCAGAATAAGCAGATGTACTGCACAGGCTCTGAGGGTGCAAATCGTGTGTGGAGCAGCTAAACTGGGTGACGTTACAGCTTGTTCTTGGACATGTTGCTACAACTCCCAACTTACTCCAGGTCTGTGCTTCTTCTCTCGTAACTTAAGGACTACACTAGACTTTGACCTGAATAATGTAAGCATTTACAGCAGTCTGCAGCATCAAGGTAAGTGACCTTCCTAGCAGAGACAAAACCTCAAAAGGCACCATCCATGAAACATCCTAGGATTCAAGTGGGACAGCTCAGACATTACGTCAGGACTCTTTGAGCCTCAATGGCCCCTGAGTACCTGCTTCCTAGGGTGGAGTTGTTATCTCAAATGTTCTTGAGGTCCACACAGATATTGTATGTGGAGTGCAGAGTGGAAACTGAGAGAGTTGCTGTGCCAGAAAGAGGAAGTGGGATGGAAGAGCTCATCAGGCTTTCAGGAAAGCTTGACAATGTAAAATTTTAAGGGGGTGAAGGCTCCCCATTTCCAAAAATTGAGGTCTATTCATATGTTCGAAAATGGCTGAGAGGCCAAACCAAAGATGTTTGTGGACTTTGTGAATCAAGTTTTTAATCACTGGTATAAGGCATGTTGTTAAATTGACTTATTGGTAGTTGAAGAAATGACATATGAGAAAGATGTTATCTTTTGGGAAAGAACACCCTCACAAAAGGAAGTTACTTAAAAGAGGCGTCTCTCTTGCCAAAATTTGGGAACAGCAGACTCAGGACACTAATTGCATCCTGGAGACCCACTGAGGTGCTGGGTATGTTGCCTTTGAAGATCTGCAGGGGTTCAGTGTAGTTCTGAGGTGTGGAGGGCCATTTGTACAGAAACGAAGAACCATACACTTCAGTCAATAGTCTTTTGGTTTCTGTGTCCCTTGAGATTGGAAGTGCTTTCATATGTAAATTAGAATGCGCAGAAGCTGTGGGCTGAGGTCTTTGCAGTATCTGAGGTATCAGTCAGTTTTCAGTCAAAGAATCAGAAGCACCACGTATTATGGAAATAAAAGATTGATCATAGAAATTGGCCTGCTCTGAAATTGGAGAGGTGCAGGGGAAGTAAAAGTCTTGCTTGAGAGTATAATCAGGAAAAGCATCAGCTAGAATCTACCTATGAGAGACATGGAGACACAGAGGAAAGTTCTCTCAAAGCCATTGTATCTGTACTCATAGTTTCCATCTCTGTGGTCCGCTGCCAGACATCTAGTGGTGGGGTGAGCCTGCTGTACATCAGTGGGATGCAGGTGGAGGAAAGCGAGAAGCTGAATGCCACAGGCACCTTTCACTTGCCCATTGATTTGAAAAGAATGAACCTGATTTTACATCTTCCTAGATGGCCGGCAGTAACTGGCCCATGAAGGAAGGGTATTTTGGTAAATGGGATTCCTACCTCACCCTCCTGACAGTAGGACCATCACCATACTCTCTAAATTGATCACATCCATAGTCATGTGCCATTGAGAACTGCAAGAATTTCCCTGCCCCTGAAACACTTCTGGTCACTCTTAAAACATGAGAGGTTTAGGATGTCTGCTTGGGTCTGGTCAAAGGTGTTGTTTTTCTGTCTAGAATTCTTTTGGCATTTTTATCAGCTGTTTACATGCACATCGAGGACCATTGATTTATCTGATCTTTATTCTGGAAAATTTTAGTTTGGTGGGTTGAAGAAAAGATGAGTATTTGAGACATCATGTCGAGAAAGCTGAGAGGAGAGAAAAACTTCATGTCTTCCTCGGGTTAGGGGAAACTTCATTGGTTTTTATCCACCTCCCTAATTGTGAATCAATTCATCCATCTATGCATCTGTAATCTATAATAGTTATGTTGATTCATTTACTTATCTTTAGGTTTACCTGAATTTATTTACATTCTGTTTACTTCATCTTCACCATGCTTTTATGCACATAAAATTAATGTAAGTTTTAATGGACTTTGATCATTTTGTGATAAAACTTTTCTTTTTTGGGGGGAAGAGGGCACTCTTAGTGGTGTTGGAGATTGGTGTGGAAAGTTAATCAGGGTTGGGATCTGACCCAGGGCATGTGGGTTATACTTGAGTCACATCCCTGCTCCTGTTACAAGTCTTCTGCATTGGATGATACTGTTATCTTTCTAAAAAGAAATTCTGCATCTCAACATTCCCACATAAAATAGATTCTCAGCAGTCTTCGATGGTTTCCTCTCTCAGGCCTTTAGTAAGATAGCTGGTTCTTTGGTTTTGTTTTTTGGGTCATACCCGACAGTGCCCAGGGGTTTCTCCTGGCAGTATGCAGGGTGTTGTGCCATGCGATACTTATGATTGAACCTGGGTCTCTGGCATGCAAAGCATGAGTACGAGCCCACTAAGTATCTCTCTGGCCCCAGAATTGGTTTCTTTCCATATGAAGAAATGCTCGGATAAACTGGAATTCCTGGTACCTAATTTGTCTGCCTTCACCAGATTACAGAGCTCTTATTAGATAATTATATGTCTGCAGTGAAGGGAAACATGTTTGCAAGTTTGTGGCTGAAGTTGGTAGTTTTTGCCAAAGCATGGAGCAGCCTTCAGGTGATACTTCAAATGATCATTGAATTATTGCCCACTTCTACTTCTTGACTGGTAGGTAGTCGGACTGCTGAACAAGATAAGATAAATTGCTTTCAGACCTTAGAACATTCATTTGGATGTCTGAGAGCAAAGAAACTGGTTTGCCCTCCATATTTTGTCCTCCAGCTATTAACCATTCTTATCTCCTACTCCCAATATGGAAGGTGCTTTTTAGTAAGTTTTCCTTGGCACAGAGATTATCCAAATCTATTTTCCTTCACGTTATAGGTTTCAGCTGTGAATGTTTGTCTGCTCTTGTGTGTGTGTCTGGAGGTTGGGCTGGGTCGGGGAAGCGTTACATGGTGTAGAAAATCCAACTTCATTTTCCTTCATGTTGTGTTTCAGCTATGAGTTTTTGTCTGCTGTGGGGGGTGGGTTGGGAAGGAGCATTGTATGGTGCAGAAATATTGAGACGTGTGTTGTTCTCACAGATTGGTCTCCTGAAGCAAGTGAACATTCTGGGGAAAACTAGCAGTTTGCTTGGGTTCAAATCATTGAGATTTCTTTTGGCAGACTGCACAGATATATGAACCAACCATGCTAGGCATGGCCCTGGGGCTTGGACCTCTGTACTCCTCATGCCAGAACTGAAAAATAGAAGTAGAACATTGGTGAATTCAATCCAAAGGCAGTGAGTACTTTAGCAGGTAGTTGTTCAGCACCTACCAAGTGCCTCAGTCTTGGGCTCAGTGAGGAGAGAATGGTTGACAAAGGACTGCCTCTGGGAGCTGACAGTGGGCCATGGACCAGAAAGGAATTCCTGGAGTGTGTCCTGGAACTGTACATGAATTACTGTGGTCAGTGCTCTCAGGGGACAGTGCTGGGATGGGAGCATGGATTGGGGCATCTCTCGCGTTGTTCAGGGAAGACTGTTTGTACAAGGCAGGGATTTGTGGTGGCGCTATGCTGGCAGCAGCCATTGGTCTGAATTTGGCTATTCTTTCCCAGCCAAGTATGGGAATACACATGAAGTTTCCCTCCTTGCCTTTTCTCCAGTAGGATTTCTGGATGGTCTGCCATATCCGATCAGTCTTCCGGTGACACCAGTGCAGTGTTTCGTCAAAACACCATCATCCCTGCCTTGGAATTGTTCTGTCTTTTTTTTTCTTTTTGGGTCACACCTGGTGATGCACAGGGGTTACTCCTGGCTCATGTGCTCAGGAATTGCCCTGGGTAGTGCTTGGGGGTTACTCCTGGCTCATGCACTCAGGAATTATTCCTGGTGGTGCTCGGGGGACCAAATGGGATGCTGGGAATTGAACCCAGGTCAGCAGTGTGCAAGGCAAATGCCCTACTTGCTGTACTATCACTCCAGCCCTTTAACTTATTTTAAAAGCATTTTCCTTTTGGCATTTAGTTGTCTTTCAGTTTCCTTTTTTTTCTTTTTTAATTGAATCACCATGGGATACAGTTTAAAAGCTTTCATGATTGAGTTTTAGTCATAAAAGGATCCTTCCACCACTGTACATTTTCCACCACCAGTGTCCCCAGTATCCCTCCTGCCACTCCCACCCTACCTCATCCCCTGCCTCTATGGCAATTTACTTCTTATTCTCTCCCTATTTTTAGCTATTTTGATTTTCTGTACAGATACTGTTTGGTCCTTTATCTACTTTCAGCACACATTTCCCATCCTGAGTTATCCCTCCAACCATCATTTACTTAGTGATCCTTTCTCTATCCCAGCTGCCTTCTCTTCCAGCTCATGAGGCAGGCTTCCAACCATGGAGTAGTCTTTCTGGCCCTTGTATCTTCTATCCTTGGGTGTTAGTCTCATATTATGCTATTTTATATTTCACAAATAAGTGCAGTCATTCTATCTTTCCCTTTCTTTCTGACTCATTTCACTTATCATGATACTCTCCATGTCCATTCATTTATAAGCAAATTTTATGACTTCATCTTTTCTAATAGCTGCATAGTATTCCATTGTATAGATGTACCATAGTTTCTTTAACCAGCTATCTATTCTCAGGCACTAGGGTTGTTTCCAGGTTCTGGCTATTCTGAACAGTGCTGTAATGAATATACAGGTTCAGATGTAATTTCTGCTGTGCTTTTTTGTGCTCCTGGGATATATTCCCGGAAGTGGTATTGCTAGGTCATATGGAAGCTCAATTTCTACTTTTTTTTAGGAATGCATATATTGTTTTCCAGAATGGCTAGACCAGTCTGCATTCCCACCAACAATGAAAGAGAATTCCTTTTTCCCTACATCTGTACCAGCACTTGTTGTTCTTGTTCTTTTTGATGTGTGCCAGTCTCTGTGGTGTAAGATGATATATAATTGTTGTTTTGATTTGCATCTTTCTGATGATTAGTGATAAAGAGCATATTTCATGTGCCTTTTGTCCATTTGTATTTATTTTTTGAGGAAGTTTCTGTTATTTCTTCTCCCCATTTTTGATAGGATTGGAGACTTTTTTCCTTGTCTAGATTCTCTAATGTCTTTATATCCTGGATATTAACCCCTAATCTGATGAGTAAAGTAAGTAAAGTAAAGGCCCTCCTGTTGATCGTCGATTTGCTCGAGCGGGCCCAGTAACGTCTCCATTGGAGA
>JAOXYA010108583.1:0-10705 GCA_028565675.1 Sorex palustris | reverse complement strand
CAACTCGAATCGGATGATTATACTTGAATCGATGTGGCTCCCTGCCAGCAGTTTCTATCTTCATTGTCTATGCATCAACATCCAATTATGATGAAGGAGAAATTGAGAAGTTCTACACGGAGCTGGAGACATTCTATAAAGAAGACTACACCTTCTACAAGATCATTGTCGGTGATTTAAATGCCAGGATAGGACTGAGAAGATAAGCTGAATAACTCCACATCAGGACCGATGGCCTAGAATGGAATGAACAGGGTGAGAGACTGTCTGAGTTCATCATGTCAACCAAAACCATCCATGGTAACTCACAGTTCCAGAAGGATGAATCTAAATGTTGAACTTAAGAGTCTCCTGGTGGATGGTTCCACAATGAAATTGACCACATTATATTCAATCTATGGTTTTGCCTGACCAATGTCACTGTTGTGCCAAAATTTCAAATGAGATCGGACCACCACCTCCTTCATGCAACATTCTACTTCACAGAGTGGGGAGATAGGGCTGCAAAGTTTAAGAAGAGAACTCCCAGAACGAACACCAACTGGGAGCTCTTTGGCACTACTGCAGCAACGTGAGAAGATGCCGTTATTGACAACATTGACAAGGAATATGATAGACTGGTTCAGCACCTCCATGATTGTGCGAGGAATGCCGAGAGAGATAGCTACAAAAAAATGCTTGTTTTTGAAAACTCTTGAGTTTATTTGCCAACATGGCTTGGTGCAAGCCTCTGGCAACTGCAAGCAAACATCCGAGCTCACAAAGCCATTCGGAGAAGTGATAAAAGAAGACCTCAAAGAGAGAAGAGCAGCAGTGCTGGCCAATGCAGCAGAAGCTGGGAAAAGCAATCACAATGCACGCCTGTCCTTCACCAACTACAAGACCAAGACGACTGCCCTCTGACATCCTGATGGATATATCACATCTTCCAGAAGGGCAATGGAGAAGATTATCCATGACTTCTATTCGGATCTCATCGATAGCCACGTCCACCTGCCCACATACCAAATTCCACAGGATAGATATGTTGTTCCCAATGTTCTCCCTTCCAAATTCTGACACGCCATTTCGTAGGTAAGAAGCGAACAGCACCCGGCCCAGACAAGGTCAGATTCAAACACCTGAAGAACATGTCATCAGTACTCACCAATACACTGGCTCGGCTCTATACATGTTACTTGTCTGAATGCAATGTTATGTCTCAATGGAAAACCAGCAGGACTGTTCTACTGTACAAGAAGGGAGATATCCACAACATTGGCAACTATCGCCTGATCTACCTGTTGTCTGTCATGTACAAGCTGTTCACCTGAATGGGACTGGCAGAACACGAGATGAAGGACAACCATGCTTACAAGCCGGGTTCTGCAAAGGATTTAGCATGATCAACCAAATCCACACAATAACCAAGCTCATTGAGATTTCTCAGGAGTTCAAGATGACACTTTGTCTAACATTCATTGATTTAAAGAAGCCCTTTGATTCTGTTGAGATGGAAGTGGTCATCGAAGCCCTAGCCAAACAGGGGATTCATACTCAATACATCAGGATCCTCCATGAGCTGTATTATGGATTCACTACCAGGACCTCACCATTCTACAGGGAAGTGATCATCCATGTCAAGAGAAGGGTTCAGCAGGGTGATACCATTTCACCAAAACTCTTCAGTGTCACTCTCAAGAACGTCAGGCGATGACTGGAATTGAAAGGAATGGGAGTTAAGCTAGATGTTCAGCAACTATACCACCTCTGATTTGCTGTTGACCTCGTACTAGGAACACCAAACATTACACAAGCAGCACAAATGCTGGCCAACTTCAACCGTGAGTGTGGAAAGGTTGGACTACAGCTGAATCTCATGAAGATAATGTTTATGAGAAAAAATCTCATTCTTGACATTCCATTCACTCTCAACAGAACAAACATCTCCAAATGCAACAGTTATGTGTACCTAGGTCGATAAGTCAACATGATGAATCATCTGGCATCTGAATTGCACAGGAGGAAGAGAACGGCTTGAAATGCCTTCAAGAGCATTGAAGAAATAGCTAAGAGGATGAAGAACCTCTGGCTCCAGGCACATCTCTTAGATTCCACTGTTCTTCCTGCATTAACATACGCCTCAGAGACCTGGGTCCTATGAAAATAGGATGAGAACGCTACTCGGGTCTCCCAAAGAGGAATCAAAAGAGCTATGCTTGGAATATTATGCTTCACTCAAATGATAGAAAGAGTTCGAAGTTCTGACCTCTGTTGCCGATCAAGAATCAGGGATGCTGTCTTGTTTGCCAAGGCATCGAAAATCAAATGGGCTGGACATGTAATGCAATTTGGAGACAATCGCTGGTCTAGAATCTTTACCAATTGGTAATCAAAAGATTGCATCGTTGCCCACCTATGAGATGGTCAGACTTCTTTGTTAAGGTCATGAATGATCGGTTTGAGGCTCTTTCTGTTCCTGTAATGAGCAGAGGCCACTGGGCTACACTAGCACTTGACAGGGATGAATGGAGACATTACTGCACCCGCTCAAGCAAATTGATGAGTAAAGGGATATCAAGTTATCAAGTGATCAGTCACCATGCTGTTCTATACATATCCATGGCTTATTCATTTACACCTGCATGCCATACCTTATAACACCCTCCTCACATATTTCTTACCAAACATCTGGAAAGCACCAATACCTGTGAGTTCTCAGAAACTATGAGAACCGTAACATATTTTTAAAAAGATTTCTTTTGTGATTGATGCCAGATAGTACTTTTTTCCTCAAATTAATTTATATAGGTGGGATGGGGGATGGGGTTGGGAGGGATGCTGGGATCCATGGTGGTGGAGGATAGGCGCTGGTGGAGGGACGGGTACTTGATCATTGTATAACTGAAACCCAAGCACAAAAATTTGTAAGTCTATAACTGTACCTCATGGTGTTTCACTAATAAAAAAAAATTTTTAAGTAAAAAGAAAATAAAAAGAATAAGATATTGTAATACAGTACAGAAAGGAAAATGCACAGGCCCACAGGATTGAAAAAGAAAACTCAAATACGCCAAGCTTTTATTCAGAATAGAATGCCAGCTAACAAGTCAAAGGAATGAAAAAGTAAAGAGTACCACTTTCCCTTTCTGCTTAAATTAATAAAGAAGCAATCAGAGGTAATATCACCCGGTAAAGCCGATGGGAAAAAAAAATAATCTCCCAAGAATCACCCCATAGATACCTCGCATAAGTGCAGAATTAGCAAATGTGCCATGGCGCTGAAGAGACGGGCAGCCTGAAGTGTCAAGGACAGTGGAACAATTCGACATCATTTATTTGCCTTTAATGTGACATAATATCAAGCATACATCTGGACCTTAGAAATATTCTTGCAAACAATCCAGCCTCTAGATCCAACTATAATTGACAGAGTACAGAGAAACATTAGACAACATCATGAAGCGAACAGCCCTGAACTCTCCCAAACCTCAATAAGCACAAAAACTATGAAAGAACTAGAATCAACAAGTGAAATGAATGAACCTTGACAGGATCTCAGTTAGCGGAAAAAAGTATCTCTAAGGTGCACTCTGGGAGCTGGAGTGATAGCACAGTGGGTAGGGCGTTTGCCTTGCACATGGCCAACCCGGGTGTGATTTCCAACATCCCATATGGTCCCCTGAGCACCGCCAGGAGTAATACCTGAGTGCAGTGCATGAACCAGGAGTATCCCCTGAGCATTGCCGGGTGTGACCCAAAAAAAAAAAAAAAGTGCCAAAAGCAATGTCGACTATTCCATGATTATTGGCTCTCTGTGCTGTGTAACAAATTACCCCAAAATTATGGCTTTGAGTCAGAAAACAGTTATTAACTCACAATTTCCATCTCACAGTGAACAATAATGCCTCAATACCATCTGTGGAAGTTTTCAAGCCCACATGACTTTTGGTACCCCAATCCTTTATGGGGTTTAATTCTTCCCTTTGTGTGTGGGTTGGGAATTGGAAAATGAATTAACTGGATCTTTCTGAATAAAACAATCTCTTTAGAGGTTGGAGGCAGTGTACAGCAAGTAAGGTGCCCAGCTTGCACTAGGGTAACCCACGTTCGATCCTGGCATCCCATAAGGTTCCCCAAGATCAGCAGGAATAACTCCTGAGCGCAGAGTCAGGAGTAAATCCTGAGCAACATCCGGTGTGGACCAAAAATACAACCAAAAAAAAATTCTTTAAAAGTTAGACACAGGGCCAGGTAAATTATATAGGGATTATGGTATTTGCCTCACATGCAGCTGACGGGTTCAATCCCCAGAGCTGCACACGTTCCCCCCAAGCACCACCAGTAGGTGATCCCTGAGCACAGAGGCAGGAGTAAGTGCTATGAGCACCTGAGTGTGACCCAAAAACAAATAAACAATCAAGATGTTAGGAAACTCATTGGCCACTGCTCCAAGCATGTCAGGCCCATGCAAGCGATGGATCTCATCTCCTGGAACCTGGGCTCAGGGCACCTGTGTGAGTTCTCGCCTGGCCACGGTGTCTCCCACGAGCAGTGATTCCAATGAGACCAAAAGAATGTCTACAGTGATCTTATAAAGGGTGTAAGGGGAAAATTACATATCCAGGTCTTACCCATTCCATGAAAACTCTAAAATGTATTAACACAAAATTGCTTTAAACGTGTTATCAATGACAGGTGAGACATGATCACTTCTATAACAAGATCCAAGTATAAAACAAATTTTAATGTAATATACTTTAGATCCAGAGTTGAAAATGTCTATATGTAGATGAGAACAGGAATTTTTTATATTGTATTAGATGGTTTTAACTTTCTTGTTTACATAGGTCAGAATCATATAGTACTCACTAACGGGCCTCTACTGATATATTTTCTGATCATTCTATTTGGCAGTTCTCAAAGTTTTATTGCAAGAAGCAATATGAAAGTAAATTTGTTTTTTGCCAAAGTGGGCCAGTTGGGAGTAGTAGGGAAACTGGGCATACTGGTGGAGGAAAGGTCACACTGATGGTGCTGGAACACCAAAAGTTTGAAACAACTGTATAAAGAACAACTTCATAAACATGGTGTTTTCAATAAAAATCTATTTGTAAGAGAATCTGAAAGAAAAGACTCTATGTACAAGTCAGTCTTCAAAGTGACACCCTTGACCTCTGGCTCACTCTATTTGAGTTCTATAGTCAGAAATGATATATACGTGTCTACAACTTGATTTTTAAGTTATTCTGCAAATACTCATGCATACAACTGTTGCATCGAAATGGATTTTAGTTACGCCCTCATTGTCTTCCTGCACCTTTTTCTCTATCTAAATTTTTTCCACATGAAAAGGGTAGAGGAAATTATTTGTAGGATCACACTGGACTTAATTTTGTCCCTTCACAGGTCCTTTGTTAAAGTCTTAACACTGAGTGCCATGGTACTTGGAAACAGGACCATGGGTGAGAGGTCACTGGGTTCAGATGGATGTCATGATCGTGCTGGCATTAGTGCCCACTTTGGAAGGGGCACCAGAGAGTGTGCAACCACGTGGGGAAGCAGCCACCAAACACCTGGAAGGGAACCCTCACCTAGAACTCCAGCCTAGGACTTGAGAGACAAGAGCCTGTGATGAGGTCTCTCTGTGGGGCTTGTTTACGGCCGTCCAAGCAGACTGAGACAAGGGTGCAACATGAGTGAAGGGACTTGATACCAATCATGAAATCTTATCTCTTCTCTGGACTCCAGAAAGAAGACATCGGCCCCAGCAGGTCCAGGCAATAGTCCCTTTGAGAAGTGGGTGCTCTATGAGTGCTTTTAAGGGCTGAATGGGAGCCCCGCTCCACGCTAGGTCCCCATGCATATTCAGGGGAGTCCATGTGAGGTGAGATAATGGGATTTGTGCAAAATACAGAGGAACTCTGAGCTTCCATGTGCACAGACATAAAGAGAAGAAGAAAACAGTGGCTAGGACACAGGGCAGATGCTGGACTTATTGGAGCAAGTGGACTCAGGGCCCTCCACATGGGAGAGAATGTTGCATGGAATGTTTTTGTCTGCTTTTTTGGTTCGGGGGCGACAACCAGTCATGCTCAGAGCTTAACATGACTCTTGGAGGGAGCTCAGGGGACCATAATGGATGCTAGGGATAGAACCCAGGTCTGTTACATGCAAGGCAAATGCCCTACCCGCTGCACTCTGGCTCCAGCCCAGGCCCTAAAACCACTTTTTTTTTTTTGGCTTTTTGGGTCACACCCACCGATGCTCAGGGGTTACTCCTGGCTCTGCACTCAGGAATTACTCCTGGGCAGTGCTCAGGGGACCACACAGGATGCTGGGAATTGAACCCAGGTTTGTCACGTGCAAGGCAAACACCCTACCCGCTGTGCTATCGCTAGAGGGTTGAACTTGCCTATTTTTTGTCTCTGTGAAAATGAAACACTTCTCTCAGGGACTCCCACACAGCGAACGGTTTTATTTCTTGACTTATGCATCACCGGTTTGGGGGACACACCTGGTAGTGCTTTGAGCACTACCCAAGCTCAGGGCTCAGGGGTCATTCTTGGCAGCTGCTTCAAGATACTATATGCAGTTCTGGGGCTTGAACCCAAGCTCTTGCATTTATAGCACATGCTCCAGAGGCGGGAGCAAAAGCACAGCAAGGAGCGGGGAAGGCATTTGCCTTGCCCACAGCCAACTCTGGTTGGATCGCCAGCATCCCATAAGGTGCCCTGAGTACCTCCAGGTGTAATTCCTGAGCACAGATCCAGGAATAATCCCTGAGCACCACTGGGTGTGACTCAAGAAACCTAAATAAATAAATAAATAAAGCACGTACTCCAGCCTGTTGTGCCTGATGGGAGGTTTCAGAGACAGAGCTGGTCTAGACCCTTAGACCATGATCACAGAAATCAGGCTCCCAAGGAAACCTTGGGAAGGAGTGAGTGTCGTGGACTGCGGTGGGTGACACCAGCACTGGAACAGCAGACGTGTGAGATAACACTGTTCCCCTCAAAAATAAGTATTTGCCAAATCAGTGTTCCTCCAAGAATGATAAGATGAATAAATAAAGGTTTATTAAGGGGGGGGGCAAGGGCTGAAGAGATAGTATAGCAGGTAAGGCATTTTCCTTGCACCTGGCTGACCCCAGTTCAATCCCCCACACCTTATGGGGTCCCCTGAGCCCCCTGTCAAGAGTGATCCTTGAGCACAGAGCACCACCGGGTATGGCCCCTGATTTTTTTTTCTTTTTGGGTCACACCCCATGATGTACAGGGGTTCCTCCAGGCTCATGCACTCAGAAATTACACCTTTTCTAATCAATTAAAAAGGGAGATGGTACTGCATTATAAAAAGATACACCTTTCTATCAGGGGTCCATATGGTTATCAGGGGACCATATGGGATGCTGGGGATCGAACCCGGGTTGGCTGCGTGCAAGGCAAATGCCCTACCTATCGCTCGACCCCCCTAATTTTTTTTTAAATAATAAAATTAATTTTTTATTTTAAATAAATTGTGAACAAAGCTTCTGGTTGGCAGAAAGAAAGGCACTAGGGAGAATCCCTGTCTCACCCATCTACCTCAGCGTCCACTAAAAATTGTGTGTCTCCCAGATGCAGTTGCTATTTGTTTAAAAAAAAAAAAAACCAGGATTCTTACGTGTCCTGAAAGATCCTTGTAGTTGAACCCGGGTAAGTCACGATCTGGACAAACCTTTCCTTTGGAGTGTTTTCAATTTCCCTCTTTCTAATTAGAAAACCCTATCAAATGGTCTGCTGAGGTCACCCTGTTCCTTGGTGCCCCCGTGAGCCCTCCGCCCCCGCCCGGAGCAGCCTTGCGAGCCGGGTCAGCCCCGTGGGCGGCCGCACGCCCCCGCCCGCGCCCCGCCCGCGCGCCCCTACCTGGCCCAGCCGCTCCCTCTCCTGCGCGCCCTGGGCCGCCCGCCGCTGCTCGCCCTGCAGCTCCGAGGCCAGCCTGGAGATAGTTTCTCTGTTCGCTTTGGCTTCCATCTCGTGCACGGCCCTCGCCTCTTCCAGAGTCACGATTTGTCCTTTCACCGTCGCGTTTTCCTCGCGCAGCTCTTGGAGCTGGAGAGAAAGCAATGAGCCACTGTCCCGTTAGAAACAAACGAGCAAACTAATACACACACACACACACACACACACACACAGAGCAATTTCCACTTCCCCTCGGGACTGCTTTGCACCACTGGAGGGGACTGGAAATTAGCACCGTTTCTCCACGAGCTCCAAAAAAATGTCCCCTTTTCAAAGGCTTCCTGTACACACGGTGAGAATCTGGGCGCAGGTGCGAGAGAATCAAATGCTACAAGATGCACAATGAGAGTTCAGCTGAAAGTGCACACACACGCACACATGCACACAAACACACACATACACCCAGAGCCTCAGGTTGCTACAAGATACACAATGAGAGTTCAGCTAAAAGTGTGCATGGACTTCTTATGTGCCTTTAACCATCTGTTAGTATTCTATGAAGATGAGTTTGTTCAGGTCTTTTGCTCATTTTTTCCATTGAGTTGTTTGTTATTGTTTTTGAGTTGCGTGATTTTTATATGCGTTTTGTATAGAAACCCTCCCTCTGACGTATGGTATACAAGTACTCCTTCCTAATTCCTTTATTTCCTTCTAGTTTTGTAGTAGCTATCTTTGCTGTATAAAAGCTTTTAAACTTCAAAAAAATAAAAATAAAATAAAATAAAAGTGTGCGTGCGTGCGTGCAGGTGCACACACACACACACACACAGCCTGAGGTTATTACAAGACGCACAGAGTTCAGCTCGAAGTGCATGCACGCACATACACACACACAGCACAGAGTCTGAGGTTAGTACAAGATACACAATCAAAGTTCAGCTAAAAGTGCACACACACACAGAGCCTGAGGTTGCTACAATATGCACAATGAGAATTCAGCTAAAAATGCGCATGCACGCACTCGCACGCGCGTGCGTGCGCACACACACACACAGCCTGAGGTTGTTACAAGATGCACGATAAGAGTTCAGCTAAAAGTGCACACACACTACAAGATGCAATGAGAGTTCAGCTAAAAGTGCACCCGCACACAGAGCCTGAGGTTGCTACAAAATGAACAATCAGAGTTCAGCTAAAAATGTGCAGTCACAGACACACACACACACACACACACACACACACACACACACAGAGTTCAAGGTCACTACAAGATGCACAATGAGAGTTTAGCTAAAAGTGCACACACACACACACACACACACAGAGCCTGAGGTCAGCTAAAAGTGCATGTGCACGCGCGCGTAAACACACACACACACACACACACACACACACACACACAGCAAGCCCCAGGCTCAGAGGTCATAGCAAGGCACAAACGGGAAGCCGAGTTTTCAGCCCACATCCCTTGCGGGGCTCTGTGTGCCATAAACTACGGCTAGCAACTGGGGAGCAGGATTAATGCAGAGGAGACACACGGGGCGGCCCCTTCACGCCCTGTGCACGGAGGAAAAGCGTGCGGCACCCCTGGGGTGGGGGGCTTCTCCAACTCTGCCCCGGGGACCTCTGCTTGCTAACCGGGACTGTTTCTAGGATTTGCAACAGGAAGCGGGAGAGAAGTGAAAGCCGCTGGCTGGAGGCTCGCCGGGGATCGGCTGGTGCAGCCCGGCTCCCTCCTTTAGCCCACGAGGACACCTACAGGAGGACCTGAGACCCGCAGGACAGCCTGCGTGCAGCGCGGGAAAGTGACCTCCTCCTCCACAGCCACCTACCAGACTTTCCTCCAGCTGCAAGCCCCTGCCCCACACTCTGCAAAAGTCCCACCCGAGGCACCCCATACCTCTAGCCTGCTCCGTGTTCTGTCTCTTGGTCCCTAATGTGCTGCTTGTTTGGGTTGGTTTCTTGCTCTCAAACAGTGCTCAGGGGACCCGTGGTTTTCTTGAGCCAACTTGGCCCATGGTTCCACTGAAGGCGGAGGATGGAGCCATGCTCTGGCTACAGGGTGCTGGAGATTGTTGGGGTTCCCAGTGACTGTATTTGGGCAGGACACCAGGGCCACTACTGACAGTGCTCAGGAGCCTGCATGACTGCACCCAGCAATGCCTGGGGGCCATCGGGTGCTGGGGGTGAAAGCAGGGTCCCCTCGTGCAGGGTGTCCCACTCAGCCCCCCGTGTTATTTCTCCATCCCCTAAATTTCTTTCCCTTCCCCTTGTTTTCTTTCGGCAGGGATCAAACCCAGGTCTCATGCATGCAGGGCGGGTGCTTTTCTACTCAGCTCATCTCTGACTCATGATTCGGTTTTCTTCTTTGTAACTTTCACACCTTGTGGTACAACATTGGGCTTTTAAAAATAAAAAAAAATCCCTCTTCATGTTTCCCCCATAAGTGTGAAAACTCAGGACCGGAGAGCTAGTACAGAGGGTAGAGTGCTGGCCTTGCACACAGCCCACCCACATTCGATCCCCAGAACCACAGATCATCCCCAGATCACAGAGCCAGAAGTGCCCCCTGAGCACTGCTGAATGTGCCACCTGCAAAAAAAAGAAAGAAAGAATGAAGGAAAGAAAGAAAGAAGGAAAGAAAGAAAAAAAGAGAGAGAAAGAGAGAGAAGGAAAGAGAGAAAGAAAGAAAGAGGACAGAGAGAGAGAAAGAAAGAAAGAAAGAAAGAAAGAAAGAAAGAAAGAAAGAAAGAAAGAAAGAGGAAGGAAGGAAGGAAGGAAGG
>JAOXYA010108575.1:0-10706 GCA_028565675.1 Sorex palustris | reverse complement strand
TTCTGTGTCCGGGTTGGAGCGATAGCACAGCGGGTAGGGCGTTTGCCCCTTTATTTGGTGCTCCCTTCTCTATCTGAGCTCCCTTTTCCCCTAGCAATGTGTGGCTGGCCTCCAAGCCATGGAGCAAAATTCCTGGAATTAATCTCGGCCACTCTTGGGTGTTGGTCTCCTATTTTGTTACCATGCTTGAGGGGATCAATATGGATGCTGGGGATCAAACCTGGGTGAGCTGAGTGCAAGGCCAGAGCCTTCACGACTTTACAATCCCTCTGACCCCAGTCTTGAATCTTGCTGGGTAGCAGGTTATATGGCATTACTAAAGATATGTGAAAGTCATTTTTCCTTTCACACATAAGCACAATGAGTTCTCCCAATCAATTTGGTTCTCACCCCCAGAGTGTCACAGTTTAGTTTCCTAAAACACCTCCCTTTGCCCATAAGAAATCCTGAGTGTCTTATGACCACACAGAAAGAAGAGAGAGGAAGAACAGAGTAACTTCAAGTTTAACAGTAAGAGGAGCAGAGAGCAAATCGCAGGATGCACTTGTTCATGAGAAAGAGAATGGAAATATACCATAAACCCAACATGGGGGTGTTACTAAATTTAATACAAATGCTTTGGAAGTGGAAAATACTGAGAAACAGTATTAGCTAGAACTAGGAAAGTGAATCTCTCACTGTCAGTTACTTAACACTGAGGTGAATTTTATACCATCCAGCCTGTATTTTCCACATAAAAATAAATAAATAAATAAAAACCTGTCCAGACAATGCTATGTATTCATATTCAGGGGTTAATTAACTTTTGTTGCCAGACTAGTTCAAGAACCCCATCTATAAATCTACTAGGTGACAATGAACTGCTGTAGAACACAGCCCTTCACTTTTACAGTGAGGTAGGGAAGGGGAGATTCTGCTGGAGACTATCATGAATTCTAGGCATGACATTTGAATGCTTCCAACACCAAGGAAATGAGGTCATTACCCATAATGTCCCTGAATTTCCTACTTACAGAGTTCCATCATCAAACATCTCTTCTGCTCCCAGTTTCTCTCCAGCATCCCGTCCACCATGCTTAAGGAGCATGGAGTGTCTCTTAATATTGTTTGTACCTTTTCCCCTCTTTCATTAATTCTCTTGACCCTTACTCACATCTAGGCATGTGTTAAGTTTTGGTATAGTGGGGGACGTTCTTCAAGCTTCCAAAGATGGAAGAAGTGTTTGGTTACCTAAGTTGGATCAAGCATTCAGAATGGCTGCTGTATAACTGAATATACTATGGAGGTCATGTGACAAGAAATTAAATTCTGTTAGCAACCCTGTGAGTGAGTTTAGAGGGTTATCTTCTCTAGGACTGGAGAGACAACTTAGAGGTCCGGAGTCCATGCTTTGCATTGGGGAGGCTAGAGTTCCATCTCTGGCACCATCTATGGTCACCCCAGTACTGCCAGGAATGATTACCAATCACCAAGTTCAGAACAGTCCTTGAGCATTGCCAGATGTGGCCCTAAAACAAAACAAAAAAGTTCACCGACTTTGGGCCAGGCATCCTGCATGCTCAGTGCATCAAGGCTATACTTTACCTTCATGCAGCCTGGGTTTGACCCCTAGCATAACATGGTTCCCTGAGCACTGCCAGGAGTGTCCCTCAAGTACAAGAGCCCTTGAGAACCACTAGATGTGGCACCCAAACCAAAAAGATAGAACCACTTCCTGACCAAGCCTTTATGTGAGATTGCAACCAACCAACAAGTTTAACTTACATTGTAAGGAGCACTGTCCTCCCGTTGTTCATCGATTTGCTTGAGCAGGCAACAGTAATGTCTCCATTGTGAGATGTGCTACTGTTTTTGGCATATCGAATACACCGTGGGGAGCTTGCCAGGCTCTGCCCCGTGGGTGGGATACTCTTGGCAGCTTGCTGGGCTCTCTGAGAGGGATGGAGGAATCGAACCTGGGTCAGCCACGTGCAAGGCCCTACCTGCTGTGCTATCACTCCAGCCCACATGAAAATTATTATAAATAATTATGATGGATACAACAGAGTGATGATGAAAGGATTATTAGAAAACTATATGGGGGCCTCAACCTAGTCCAGAAATCCCTCTGGGGGAACTGCAGAGATAATACAGGGGGTAGAGCATTTGTTTACATATGATGATGTGGGTTCGATCCTTGGCACCCCATATGGTGCCCCGAGCCTGCCAGAAATGATCCCTAAGTGCAGAACCAGAAGTAAGGATTGAGTACTGCCCAGTGTGGTTAAAAAGAAAAGTAAAATCAAAACAAAGACTAGAAATCCAGACAGGATGGTTAGAAAATGTTTCCCTGAGCAGGTAAACTTCGTCATTTAAAGAATAGGTGAGGGAGCAGTAAGGAGGAAGGGAAAAGCATGTACAGCCCCCAGAGGCAGGAGGGGCCTTTCAGGGACTAAATGAAGGTTAGGCACGCATATACAGTTGGAGGAGCAAATCTGAACGAGTGAAGAGTGACAGGAAGAGAGATGAGGCTGGAGAGGCACACAGGGCCAGGTAATACCGGACACAGGAAGGATATTGAATTTCATCCTAAAAACATATTAAAATGCTTCTTAGCAGCATGGTGACATAATTCACTTTATACTTTGAGAACACTCAGGTTGTTATCGGGAGTATGGATGGGAGAGACTGAGATGAGTCAGCAATGAAAGATCTGGGCTAAGAACAAAAATGGTGGCTACTTGGACCTAAATAATGTCAGTAAGGGAGACAAGGAAGGTTTCAGAACTATTCTAGGAGGATCCTGGCGATGAAGTAGATGTAGGGACAGAATCAGGGAAATATCAAAGATGACACTGGGAGAATGGGAATGTCACTCAACAAGAACTCTGTGGGAAGGCAAATTATTCATAGGTAGTGATGGGAAGGAGGGGTTAAAAAAGGTAGGATTCTAATTTTGGATACATTAAATATTCAATGTTCTCTGAAACACTCAAATGGTGATTTTAAGTAGGTTGTCAATATGCATGAAGAGTAGGTCGTATCTGGCTACAGAAGCTGGAATAGCACTGTCCTCCAGTTGTTCATTGATTTGCTTGAGGGGGCACCAGTAACGTCACACAACAAATTGTGAGACTTGTTGTTACTGTGTTTGGCATATCGAATACACCACAGGTAGCTTGCCATGCTTTGCCATGCGGGCGAAATACTCTCGGTAGCTTGCCGGGCTCTCCGAGAGGGGCTGAGGAATCAAACCTGGGTCGGCCGTGTGCAAAGCAAACACTGTGCTATTGCTCCAGCCCAAAAGTTGGAGTATATATATAAATGATAACTGAAATCATGGTATTGGAATGTATTAATGAGAAAAAAAGGACCAAGTGAGATGGAAGAAAACCCAAGACATAGCCTTGAAGCGTTTAAGCATCTTGCAGTCATGTAGAGGAAAGAAGTGTGAGAGTCAGAGAACTGAGAAAAAAGGCCAGAGTGTGGCAATCAAGAGATGATAAAATCTCAGTGCAATGACAAGGCTGAAGGTAGTAGCAGGCCCACCTACGGATTGCTAAATGTTTTAATCCCGAGAACCGATTGCAGGCTACCTTCTTTGGAAAAAGGGCTGGAGCGATAGCAGGCAAAGCCTGGCAAGATACCCGCGGCGTATTCAATATGCCAAACACAGTGACAAGTCTCAAAAAAATGGAGACATTATTGGGCCCGCTCGAGCAAATCGATGAACAACGGGAGGACAGTGCTGACAGTGTTGACAGATGTGATTAAGGACCATGATGAGATAGATCATACATTAATAAGATTATCCCAGTGGGTCTTCAATTTGGTAAGTGTCCTTATGAGAGAAGCAAAGCGAGATATAAAACAAAGAGGAGGAGGTAATGAGACCAAGGAGGAAAAGACTGGAGTGATGACAAGTCAAGTAATGCCACAACCACCGAAAGTTGAAGTCAAAGGAAGAGATTCTCCCCTAGAACCTCCAGAAAGAGTGCGTGTGGTCTACACCTTGATTTTTTAACTTCTGGCTTCTAGAAGTGCAAGAGAATGTATGTTGTTTAAAGACATCAGTTTGTGGTGATCTGTTATAGCAATGACAGCAAATACCCCTTAAAGAGGGCATGAAGAAGGCTGAGGAGTGTCCACAGAATATAGGATCCTCTGATGACCTTAATGAGAACAGCTAAATGAAAAGAAAGGAGAAATTCCTTGAAAATTAACTTGGGGTAGAAGGAGTCTCTTTGAAGGACCAGGGTTAAGTGCAAAGCTGCTCCACAGGAGAAAGGGAACCATTTTTTTCTTTCTGGCTAATTGGGAAGTGATGCTATTACAAAGTGAAAAAGAAAAAGGAATCAAATGTGAAATGTTACAAATAGTAAAAGGTCTCACACTGTGTAATGGGAACTCTATACCAATGTAAACTCCACTTTCAAAAAAAGTGCCAGCCTATATAAAGCTCAGGACACTGAATTTTTTGGCATGGAACTGACTGAAGAGGCTGAAATTAATGTCTCTACAGTGCAAGGGTGAGAGAGAAGTAGGTCGTAAAAAGAGAAAGTGTTTAAAATAAGTCTACACAGCCCTCTAAAGGAAAGACATCATTGGACAATCTAGTTACATACAGGAAACAAGTAATCTACCCAAATCCAAGGGGGAAAGTTAACAAAATATCTGAGACCAGAGCAATAGTACAGTGGGTAGGGTGTCTTGCATATGGCCAGCCTGAGTTTGTTCCTCAGTATCCCATATGGCCACCCCAGCACTGCTAGGAGTAACTCTTGAGCACAAAGCCTCAAGGAAGCCCTGAGCATTGTTGGGCTCACTGGTCCAAAAATAAACAAGAAAAGAATACAATATCGGGGCTCTGCAGGTGGCTCTGTGGCTTAAATGCTTGTCTGGCAAATGGAAAGTTATGGGCTTAACTCCTCAACATTGCTACCGTGAGCCAAGATGATCCTGACAGTCCTTCAGTTTGGTCTCCTTGGCAAGAAGAAAGAACAAAAGGGCAAGAGAAATAGTAGAGCTGCTAAGGCACCTGCCTTGCACGTGGTCATCCCCGGTTTGATCCTTGGCATCCCAGATGGTTCCTCAAGCACTGCCAGGAGTAATACCTGAGTGTAAGTGGTATCCTACTAGTCTCTCTTTTAATCTTCACAATATACCTATAAGATAGGTGCTGTCTTACTAAGTTCTTAATATGACTTCCTCATCACTCAGATTTACCAATATTTACTGTATCTTGCAATATACACTATCTACTAAGTGTCAGAATTGAGGCTTAAAAATTGAGATTTTTTTTTAAAATTGAGATTAAAAAAAATCAGGCCACATGTATCTGTACTCAGGGCTTACTTTTGGCTCTGCACTCAAGGATCATACCTGGAGGGACTTGAAGAACCATCTGGGGTACTGGGGAATGAGCCTGGGATGGACACATGCAAGGAAAGTGCACTACCCATTATACCACCTCTCTGGCCCCCACCAAATAGAGATCCTTGTGTCTCCGAAACTTATGTCTCTACACTCTCACAGTTCCCACCTTAGTTCCAGAATGATATAAAAATGGGTGAACCGGGCTATAAAAATATATATCCAAAACATGTTATTCAATAGAAATTAAGTTTTAGGAAGAAAAAAAATAATGCTACCCTTATGTAACAGTATACAAATAAATTATATTCTTTACCATAAATACACAGACCCCAAATAACTGAAGTCTGTTGACACTTTAATAAGAAACCAGACCCCTAAATAGGTCGATAATCCCTTACACAACTTCAAAATCCAAAAAGCTCTAAAAAAATTTTCTAAGTTTCATGTCAAAACTCAGGTGACACTAAAACTTGTCCTGAACTGATGTGAAGTTATATATAGCTTCCATTTCTTCCATTTTTTTTTGTGAATACCTTTATTTTGCTCAGAAGTATTAATGTGTGTGTGTGATTAAGACTGCTGCACTAGAGGGCATTATATAACATATAGGCAAACTAGTTCTTCCAAATCTCAAATATTCTGAATTCCATAAGTGGCCCAGCCTGGTGTTTCACAATCTTTTATCTGACCTTTTGTCCCTTTTTGAGCTTTTTTCCTTCCGTAGCTCCCAGTCTTGTGTTGTGGCCCCCTAGGAATATCCTGGGGGCCCTGCAGGGACATATGACGTACAGTTAAGAAAACACTGATCATAACAAAGGCTTAGGACCAAATATGGTCTTGTATTCCAAAGCAATTTCACAATAATTTCCAAAAATGATTAGATCAGAGGTACTTAATCTTTGGGGTGGGAGGAGGAGTTGTTTGGGTTTTTGAGTTACACCCATCGGTGTTCAGGTCTTACTTCTAGCTCTCCCTCCGCTCAAGTGTCATTCCTGTTGGTGCCTGAGGAACCAGATGTGGTCTTGGGGATAAAAATGGGGTGAGCTCCATGCAAGGCAAGAGCCTTAACCCCAGTACTATCTCTCTGGCCAAAGTTTCAAAATTATTTTGAGGACAGTATAGAATTACATTTTTTCCCCTTTTGGGTCACACCTGGCGATGCACAGGGGTTGCTCCTGGCTCTGCACTCAGGAATTATCCCTAGCGGTACTCAGGGGATGATATGGGATGCTGGGAACTGAACCCTGGCAAGGCAAACGCCCTACCCGCTGTGCTATTGAAGATTGTAATTGCTATTGTAATGTAGAATTACATTTAAAAAAAAACTAAGGAGGGGCATAGGGGAGGTAGTACAGTGGAGGTAGGGCACTTGCCTTGCATGTGGCCAACCTTGGCTTTATCCCCAGGACCATATATGTCCTGACAGGAATCTCTGAGCATAGTGCCAGGAGTAAGCCCTGAGCACTGCCAGATATGCCCCTTCTCCGTCCCCCAAATCAAGAAGGTAATTATCCTTCTATTACTTATTTTGACAGATATAATATTACTTACCAATTACCCCCCAAAAAATCAGGATGTAATTATCCTTATCAATATTACTTTATAAAAGGGCATGTTAAACATATACTGACGTCCTTAATTGACATAATTCATTAACGTGAATTAATTAGTTTTCATCAAAAACTTCTAAGCAGTTCTAATTTTTCTAATATCAACACAAGGCTGGTGAAAATTCACTTGGGTCACATACTGGTCCCGTCAGAACCCAGCAAGCATAAAATTACTTTAGAAAGTCACTGAAAATACTGACACTAGGGCAGTGGCTGGCTGCCTGCCGTGGTGCCACGGTCAGGTGGCTCTCCTGGCTGGGACCCCCGTGATGCACAGAGTGTGAGGTATCCAGCACACAGACACAGCTGATGTGGAATCTCTGGCAAGCAATGCAAACCTAAAGAGCCCCCGATGAGCACTGCAACTGGAGTATAGGAAAGAACAATTAAATGTGCAACCCCCTGCGAGCGCAGCCAGCTACAGATGCTCTGTGACAACAATAACAGCCACAAAGGGCGTAAAAGAAAAGAACAAGCAGACACCCAGGCTCGGTCCAAGGAGAATACTGAGATGGTCTGAGATGGGGGCCCCAAATCTGTTTTTATGTGGGGTGTTTTGGTGTGCAACAATCATTTTGGAACTACCATTCTAGTCTACAGGAACTAACCTGACTTTCCTTGTCCTCTTCCAAATTCTCTGAAGCAGCAGCAAGAAAGCAAAACAGGAATGTTTCCAAGTAGGGAAGTCTAACCAAACCACTTATAATAGGTTATTACCACAACAGTCAATGCCGGACCAGTTGGTCAACATAAAAAGTGAATCTGTCAGTAGAGGGACAAAAGAAATCAGGTAGTAGACAAGTGAAAAAAAAAACAAAACCTCCTCTATGAAAAGGTGTGGCTTCAAAGTTTTTTTCAGTTTTCTTTCACTTCAGATTGAGCATTCTATATCCCTAAATTCAGCACTGCCATCTTTGTCTTCAGTTCAAAAAAAAGTGTGTTTAAGTGTATATCTATTTTTTCATAATTGACTCCTGTGTCCAGCTCAGATGCCAGATTTGTGATACTGGCCTTCAGTTTTCATCTTCAGAGGGATTATAGGAATTGCCAGTACTACATTAAAAATACAATGTTGGGGAGGTGGAGCGAAGGTACAATAGGTAGGGTACATGCCCAGAGCAGGTTTAATTCCCACAGCACATATATTTCTCTGAGCCCCACCAGTAGTAATCCCTGAGTGTAGAGCCAGGAGTAGGTCCTGAAGATAGCCGGGTGTGATCCAAAAACAAAAAAACACAATACAATGTCAAATTACTGAAACATGATGAAACATGAAACACTGAAGCATACCTGGTGTTTTTACACAGGATACTATATTCTCCAACATTCCAGTAAGTAAAATAATTCCAGTGACTTTTCTTTGGGGGAAGAGTTTCTCTTATTCTCTTTTAAATTGGAAAACAGGGGGTTAGAAAGATAATACAGCAAGTAGGACATTTGCTAGCATGCGACCAACTTGGGTTCAATCACCAGCATCCCATATGGTCCCCTGAGCACTGCCAGGAGTAATTCCTGAGTGCAGAATCAGGAGTAACCCCTGAGCATCGCTGGGTATGGGCCGAAAAAGAAAAACAAAGGGGGGGGGGGAGGAAAATATTTAGGATCTTCTTATGTGAACTCCAAACATGTTAGGAATTCACATAATAAAACATTAACCAGGTCAGAGAATATTAGATTTACAAGCAGATAAGTGGGACTGCTAGCTACATTTTAAGATTGCAGTCAGGAGAAAGTTGAGAGTTTTTTCCCCCACCTTTTTACACTTCCAAACTGAAAAGAGTTGAGTGGGAATATCCCATTCTTCAATAGCTTCCAAACCCATGCAAAGTTTTACTGTATCACATATTTTTTTCAGAAGAATTTAAAGCAGAGTCCTGCTAGGCACACTTTGTATATCTGCAGGGCTGCAAAACTGAATAGCTACACCTATCCCTTCAGTACTAAAAACAAAGCTCTTGTAAACCCTCAGAAGTGAATGTAGTAATTCCTCCTTTCACTAGCCTGAAAAATCACCAAGGCACCAAACCACTACCAAACCAAAGCAAACTCTTATTAGTTAACTGTATTCTATCCTGCTTCTGTTTACATGAAAATCACCGTTAAAATGTCACTTCTGCTGAGATCCCATTTGGGGGCTGGGGCCACACTTGGAAGTAGCAAGAGGCTATTCCTGGCTATGTTCAGGGGACCAAGTGCAATGCAGGGGATCAAATGGTCAAACCTGGGTCTGCCACATGCAAGGCAAGCATTTTTAATCCCTGTACTCTCTCTCTCAGGCCCAGAAACTATTATATATTTAAAGGGCTGGCAGGACCAATATAGAAGCTAAGGAGCATCTACTTTCAAAAGCAGACAAATCCCACTGTCTCAGATCATAAAGAAACCAAGAGAGCCTTACAAAGATTTGTCTACAGGAGCTCAATATATTAAATGAAACCAAAAAACACAAAAGAAAACCACAAACCAAATTCCACACCACCAACAATTAAAATGAGAAAATTTTGAAAACCCCCAAAATAAGGTTTAGTCTGGAAATGTAATGGTCTGAAATTAATAAATATTTAAGCTTAATCCTATTAACAAGGCACACAAAAATCTTAGCAGCTCAATAATTACCAGAAGTATTTAATAAAATTCAATTTTTCATAAAACTAATTTTTTAAATGCATAAAATCAAGCTTCTTTAATCAGTAAGTTAAGTCACTTCTCTGTCCCAAACCTTCAGTGTATTTCCACTACAGAGATGCAAAAGGGCCAGGGATATGGCTCAGTGGTAGAGCACATACGTCACATGTATGAGGCCCGTGGTTTGATCTTTGCACTGTAAATAAAAGACAAAAAGATAGGATAGAGATATCAGGAACCATATGTAACTGTTATTATCCAATGCAATTTGCTAAGAAGATAAGAGGTATTAACTTGGAAAGAAGATGGCAAACACCTAGTCATCCCTGATTTTCTTTTGAAAAAAAATTTTAATTTTTTTTGCTTGAGGTCACATCAAACAACACTGGGGCTTCTCTTGGCTTTGCGCAGTGTTCAGGAGCTCACATGGTAGCAGCGATTGAACCTGGGCCTTGTAAACATGAATCATGTGCTCCCCTTTTCAGTGATCTCTCTAGCTCTGCATTTATCTCTGTATCTCTACACGACATGCTCATAATGCTACTAAAAAAAAAATAAAAATAAACCAACTCAGACTCTTATTGATTTATCCGGAAGATAAAAGATTTAATTTTCCACCCTCTCTATTCCTAGTGTCCATTCTTTCTCTTCATGGAACCAGAAGGTAAATTTAGTCAGATCAATAATTAGTTTCTCTGTTACTAGTATTATGTAAATGTTCTTCTCAAGTCATTTGTAAATCATTATTGTTTTTTTTTTCATTCCTGCACGTTCCACTGTACTTAATAATGGTCAGAGAGATAGTATGGAGGTTAAAGCATTTTCCTTGGACGAGGCCAACTCTGGTTCAATCCCCTGTACATCTGCTGGATGTGGCCTAATCTCCCTCCTCCTAATAAAAATAATGGTCTTGTTGGCTTTCTATGTACTGATATACTGTGTACTCTCCTTGCATTCAAACACACACATGCATTCTGTTAATTTCATGATCTTGAAGAAAGATGGCATGGTCCACTCTGAGTGGCTTCTCCTCACTTGCAAAACTGTCATCTAGGTCCTTTTTTTTTTGGCGGGGGGGGGGGGTCAAACCTGGTGATGCTCAGGGGTTACTCCTGG
>JAOXYA010108544.1:0-10707 GCA_028565675.1 Sorex palustris | reverse complement strand
GAAGAAGAAGAAGAAGAAGAAGAAGAAGAAGAAGAAGAAGAAGAAGAAGAAGAAGAAGAAGAAGAAGAAGAAGGAAAGATGCCTTCCATAGAGGCAGGTGGGGGAGTGTTGGAGGGGACAGGAGGGAAATGGGAGACATGGCTGGTGGGAAATGTACCCTAGTGAAGGGACAGGTGTAGGAACATTGTATGACTAAAACCCAATCATGAACAACTTTGTAATTGTGTATCTCATGGTGACTCAATTAAAAAATAAATTAATTTAAAAAATTGAAAAAATCTAAGAATTGGCATCACCTGGAGTTTGTGAGTGATGAATATAAAGATCCTTAAAGGACTTTGTAGTAGCCATTGAATGTGGTCAGAGTCTCTGATTTTTAGTTTCATACTTGTAACAAGATAAACAAGATTTAATCATAATATTAGAGTTGCATTTGTGATTGTTTGATCAAGTGAGCTGGTAATGCCTTTAGAAACATTATGAAGAAAGGTGGTTCAGAATAATTTTAGTCACATTTATTAATACACTGTATTTTAATTCTCCTTGGAAACCTACATCATCCAATACATTTTAAAAATAAGGCAAAAATTAATCATTTCTTAGGTATAAAGGCAGAAAGAAGAAATGAGGAAGGAACAGTCACATTTGTTTTATACCCTAGTTCTTTAGACAGATTTTCCTTAAATCTGGATTTTTTTTCTGTTTGCTTGGTTTTTGTTTATTTGTTTTTTGGGTATTTTGGGACACACCCAGTGATTCTCATGGGTTACTCCTGACTCTGCACTCAGGAATTACTCCTGGCAGTGCTCAGGAGATCATATGGGATACTGGGAATCGAACCTGGATCAGCCGTGTGCAAGGCAAACACCCTACTTGCTGTGCTATCTCTCCAGCCTCTATCTGGGTATTCTTACTCAAGATTATGTGACCCATAACAGCAGGGTGGTAAGAGAAACCCTACTCGAACAAAGACTTGGTACTATTTATCATCAGTTGTTTTTCCTGCTCCTATAAAGGAAAAGAGACAAATCAATGCGGATCTTAAGTGATCTTCTCAAGATGTACTTTGCAGCAACCACGTCTGTCTGACACTGTCTTTTGTGAATTATTATCTTTACCCTTCCTTCAAACCTGACCATGACAAAGATAATATCTCATTCTTCTTGTTTATTTTTCCATAATGTGAGATTGTTATTTGGTTCAGTTGTTCTATCTTACACAGACAAATTTGGTGACATAAGAAATCAAAATATTTCTCTCAAGCTGGAGAGGTAGTAGAAGGGTTAAAATTTTTGCCTTGAATGTATCAGATCCAGGTTTTATCCCCATACATGAAAGCATATGGTGCTCCTTGAGCACTGCCAGGAGTGTTTCCTGAGTATAGAGCCAGGAGGAAGCCCTGAGTACATCTAGTTGTGGTAAGAGAAAAAAATAAATTAAAAAACAGTGTTTCTGTTGTCAGACCATGTGAAGCAGTTTATAATCATTTCTATGTGTTGTCTGTTTTAAATAAGAACATTAGCATGTTAATAAGATTATCACTGCTCATATACCTTTTCTAGGAAGGGTAAGTGAGAAACATAGTAACATTCATCAAATAGACCCCCACATCCCCGCATAGGGAGAAGATAACTGCATATACCATTCCTTACTCTGACCAAAATTAGCCAATCACAAAGCTCTAAAATGACAGATGTGAGTAGAGAGTAGATGAAAGAGAAAGGATGGAGAATATTAAACTAGGTCCCTCAAACTGCCCACCATACTGAGCTTACTTATTCTTGACATGACTTCACAGCCCAAACACCTTGCTCTGACAGGCAGGTGTGACTTCTATAGACCAAAAGTTACCCTGTGACTAAAGGCAGGTAATCTTTCATAGCCTGTTTTCAAAGATAAGTACTGGGGGTTCACTCCATGGCTTGAAGGTCAGCTGCACATGATAGTGGAAAAGGCAGCTCAGATAGAGAAGGGAGCACCAAATAAAGGGTGTTGGGAGAATCCTCCCAGGATGAGAGATGCATGCTGAAAGTAGGCTATAGACCAAATATGATTGTCACTCAATGCCTCTTTTGCAAACCACAGCACCCAAAAGGAGAGCGAGAACAAAAGGGAATGCCCTGCCACAGAGGCAGAGTGGGATGGGGGGGGGAGACAAGGGGGGAGGAATCCTGGGATCAGTGGTGGTGGAGAATGGACATTGGTGGAGGGATGGGTACTCGATCATTGTATAACTGAAACCCAAGCACAAAAATTTGTATTTCTAAAACTATACCTTATGGTATTTCACTAATAACAATTTTTAAAAAAGAAAATTGTTCCATACATTGTACAGTAATTATTGAGAAATTACAAGTTTCAAATAAGTCAGAATTTGAGTTTGAATGACATCAACCTAAATTATGCATGGTGACCTCTGATTATTGAGTAGACCAAAGTTATAAAGGTTCCAAATGCTTCAGTTTCTATGCACGGCCTTCAGGGTAGGGTATATCAAGTCTGAATTTTATCTGGAAGGCTTACACCTAAAACCATTGTCATTCATTAATCTTTTAAGTAAATTCATTTTTATTTCATGACTAATCCAATAATCTGGCTGAGCCTAGCACAGCTACATTTTGTTATGGTTGAAGCCTATCATATCAAACTTTTATGGTTGAAGCCTAAGGCAGTGGCTTAAAGATGGAGAGAACTGGAGGGGATTATAGCACTGTAGCACTGGAGAGATGATTACAGGGAGATACAGAGGACAGATCTGCCTTGCTTAGCTATTTCACAGTAGCCGGCTCTATAGGGAAGAGGTCAGGTTAAGTGTGTGTTTTTTATATAATCTCAACAAATGGTAAAACAAATATCAGTAGATGAGAAACATCTCTTGAAGGATTCAATAGTGGTTTGTACATAATTTTATAAAATAAGTTTGTAAAAATTCTATAAAATTTATATTAGTACCATTGCCAAGCTTTACTTTTCAATAATATTCATGTCTAGTATTGATTTATATACTCAAAATAAGATCAAAGGTAAAAGAAAATTGTGAGAAGAGAGATTTCCCTACTTTTACATTTGGGTAGGATCTGTGTGTATTTCCAAAGACAGAATGAAATGTACATGATGCCTTGAAAAAAATATATATGTACATACCCTTAAATATAGTTTTAGCAGGTGGAGAAAGAACTTTATTAGCAATAAGTCAATAGGTTAAAAGAAGATAACATCACTTCCCAAAGTACCATTTTGCTTGCATGGTCATTAATGTATATTTAATAGCACCTTGTCAGTTTTAAGGAGTATCTTAAAATACATGGTACACATAAGTTTTACTTGTTTCCTCATGAATTAAGGAAACTTTATCAAAACAGATTCAATTCTGGCTTTCCTCAGAATGTTAGCTTGCATAGGGTATGACAGTTGGTTAGAATTTTGTCTCCCTTATGGCATCTATTCATTTTTAACTCCGTTTTTAAAGCATAAATTTAAATTAGCAGTGCTAAGTGTCCAGGTTCACTCCTGAGGTATTTGGCTTGGAAGTGCTGGGTGATTTAGAGAATCAAACTTGAAGTTTGAGATAATATGCTCTACCTTTTGAGCTATTGCTCCAGCCCTAAGATAGTCTATTTTATTAATTTAATGTTTAACCAATTTTATTTTTGCATTTTTTGGTTACAACTGGAGATAGTGCTTACTCCTGCTCACTGCTCAAGGATCTCTTTTGGTGATGCTCTGGGGACCAGATGTAATGCCAGGGATAAAATAGACTTTGACACACGCAAGGTGTGTCAACCCCTAAACTATCTCTTTGACCCTAGGCTGTTAAACTAAATTAGTTATTTTTATTATATGATTCCTTTGGTTTTTAGACCACACCCAGAAGTGCTCAGGGCTTAATTCTGGCTCTGTCCTCAACAACTACACCTGGCAGTTCTCAGAGACCTTATGTGATGCTTGCTTTGAACCCAGGTCGCCTAAAAGTAAGGTAAGTGCTTTACCTGCTTTACTTATTCTCTGGTTTACAAGACATTTTTTTAGGCATCATGGTTTACAGTACTGTTAATGATAGGATTTTTCCTGTGTACCCTCCTTCAGAATGTCCACTTTCCCCCACTATTATTTCAGTGTCTCCCCAGTTCCCTGGACTATTTTTTTTTATGTAGGAGTACTGCTATTCAGCCACTGAGTAACTGATTGAATTGGGCATAAACTCCACCTTACCTTTTTTTCCATAATTTTGTTTCTTCTTATATTTATTTATTGATCACTGTGGGAAAAGTACAAAACTTTCAGGTTTAAGTCTTGGTCATACAATGATCAAACACCTTTCCCTTCACCGGTACTCATTTTTCACCACCAAGAACCCCAGTATACCGCCCCCCACCCCTCCCAATGCCTGTGAGGCAGATAATTTCTACTTAACTCCTCTCTACATTGATTACATTCATTATTTCGACAAAAAATGCACCATTATTGTTTAGAATTTCCCCCCAAACAATCAGAATTGCCAGTACCGCCCCCTTTCCCATGAGACTGCAGTTGCCCCGTCACCGTCGGCTCATACCTGGCTTTCCAATAAGCTCTGAGCCAGCAGCCACCTTGTATGCAGTCCAGATGCATTTCTGCCAATAGCTGCTGGGTTTCAAGATTTGTTTCTGAGTCTCCGGTATCATAGCTATTAATCAGCTTGATCAGGAGCCATAGAGGCAGTTTGTAGGCGGCGACTCGGGGTCTCATTGGGATGGGGAGAAAGAGTCGGCTCCAATCCCATGTGGTGAGGCCCCGTGTGTCTCGTCACTGCAGGCCCAAACCCGACTGTCCAGTGGCTCTGGAGGAGGGTGGTCACCAGGCCACCAGGGGGAACAGGCCAAGGCACAAAACCTATTCTCACCTGCAGTGGCCCAGCACCAGTAACCTACTGCAGGAACAGGACACATTTCTGCCAAAAGCCTTTGGGTTCCGAGATTCATTTTTGAGACTCTGGGATCATGGCCATTAAGCCGTTCCATTAGGAACCAGAGAGGCCATGCCTCCAATTATATAGCTGAACCGAAGGTGGTTTGTGGGTGTGTCTCCCACATACCTAACTTTTGGCCGTTTACTTTGTTGGTAAACTTTGCCCCAAGTTTTTGGGGTCTGACCAAAGGCACAGCATCAATTTTGGGGTATCTGGAAGTCTGAATGCGCTATCAGGCTGCTGATGCACTTGCCTTACAGGTACAGATTGACCTGCTGGCGGAACCATACCCCCTACTTTGTCCAGTGTTGAGGGTATTTTGACAAACCCTCTTAACCCTCTTGGCTCTTACTTTCTAGATATTACTTACCTAAAGAATTTGAACCAAAGCCTTGTATAATAATCTTTATTTTTCTCTCCCTCTCTCCTTCCTCCCTCCCTCCCATCCTTCCTTCCTTCCTTCCTTCCTTCCTTCCTTCCTTCCTTCCTTCCTCCCTTTCTTCCTTCCTCCCTCTCTCCCTTCCTCCCTCCCTCCCTTTCTTCCTTCCTTCCTTCCTGTAGCAAGGGGTGGGGGACGGGATTTACCTTATACTTTGTGGTGCTTGAGTACCATAACAGTGCCAGGTTGAACTGTGGTTACCTGTAATCAAGAAAAGTACCTTAACTCCTATATTATCTCTATGGAATATGAGAATATTTATCATGCTTATCAGTTAGAGCTTCATGTAAATTACAAAGAGATTTATTAAGAATGAGACGAGTTGTGGAGTTAGCCCTGCTTTTTACTATCTGTGTACAGATAGTTTTGGAAATAGAATTTGTAAAATGGAAGTAACATATATCTCCAGGAATATTGCAGGATAAAATAAAATAATGCTTATGAACCCTATACAGAAGCTCAGGTACACATAGCAGAAGTAGTATGACTGTTTCCAAGACCTATTTAAGCTGAATTCTTTGTATAGCTCATTTCTACTGGAACACAAGTGATCAGAAGACTGGGTTCTACTAGTCTGTGTGACTCACAGGTTTCCATTTCCTATAAGGGAATATTTTAGGAAATGTATGTCTTTGAGACCCTGCATATATATAATTTTAAATGATGCATTATTTTTTAAAATTAGAAGAACACTATAAATGTGGTTGCTTCAAGCCTCAACCTTCTTTAAATAGATTTACTGTTTGTTTGCAACATTATAGAATTTTTAGGGGTATAGGTTAATGTCTATGTGTATAGGATTCACCACTCACTACCAAAGCCTTAGGGGTTTTATTTAATAATTTTCCCTTGCTTTTTGAAGTTTTGAACATAAAAAATATTGAACATAGAATATAAGAAATTTCAGAATTGCATAAAAGGAGCAGGAAAAAAATCTTATTAAAGTCCTACCACCTAGAATATGTATGTATTAATGTTACAATGCTGATAATAGTAATCTATTAGCCATCAAAGAAGAATCAAACTTGTTGCCATATATACAAAATTTTCATACAGTTTCAGAATTTTTCTTTGTTTATTGCAGTATTACAAAATAACTCCCAAACACGAATTCCATGAGGGTTTGCCAGTCAGCCATACTCCGCCTTTATGCCCACATTAGAGCTTGTGAAACTCTGGGTTAATCATGCAAGCAGGTGGCTGGGACTTTTGGTTTATTTTTTTCTTTTTGTTTTCTGGTTGCCAGGATGGGGCGGGGGGGGGGCACATCCTGGTGTCAGGGCTTACTCTTGGCTCTTTGCTCAGGTATCACTCCTGGCAGGGGTCTGTGGACTATATGTGGTGCTGGCTTCAAACCTGGGTCTGCTGTGTGCAAGGCAAATGTTCTACTCACTCTTTATCACTTTGGCCCTTGTTTGTGTTCTTGTAAAGGATTGTTATAGGGGCCACACACAGCAGTTTCAGGGCTACTCCTAGTGGGGATCTGGGACAGAAAGTCCTGAGAGGCAACCAGAGCCACATGTTGCGGTACTGTGGGATCACGTGATAGTGACAGTCCAACCCAGGGCCCTATACAAGCCAGATATATGCTCTGCCACTTGAAGTATATCTACAGCCTGATTTTTTTTAAATTTCAAGTTGTTAACGAAGAATTGACTCTATTTGATTATCTTTAGTATTGTAATTGCCAACTAAAGTCTTAGTAATGAGTTTGAAATGTCTGTTTAGAGAGATGCTCTGGCTTCCTTGTATTTATGTTTTTATTCTTGGAATAAATGGGAGAGGGAGGGAATTGGGGAAGAGAGAGAGAGAGATGAAGAGAGAGAGAGAGAGATTTCTCTTCCTTTCCTTCACCTCTTCATCCTACCCATAACTCCTTAAGAGTTCTTCCAGGTCTCAAAATAGGGATCAGAATGGGGCTGTCTGTTGTGCCGAATGTGGCAGTGAAGGGTGCCGGTAGGGTTTGGACTGGTTTTCATTTCCCTCTCTGTTCAGAGCCATTCACATCATGCTGGTGTGAGGGTGGGAGCGGTACATCACGGGAGGAATCCTATGCGGCCGTGCAGCTTGGAGGTGGGCGTCACAGCCCACATGCAGTACTGGGATTTATTTTCTTGGCTCAGAACAGAAATTCCACAGAAAAAACAACCGCCTAGGATGTTTTCACACTCTCATAAGGGCTTCTGCGTTCCTGGTTCCTGCAGTCAGCTTGCCCTTTATTTCAATCTACAAAGACACATGCAGATTTTCCTTCAGAAGTAGCAGCCCTGTGTGAGTGTGTGTCTGTATGTGTCTGTGTCTGTTTAGAGAAGCTCCTGAGCCATGCTTTGGGGACCCAAGGGCCTATCTGGCGAGTCTCAGCCAACTGCACTGGATGGTTCAATGTGTGGGTCCAGCAATGCTATGATTCTTAAGCCCAATGGGGCTGGAGACCACCAGGACTATACCTAGTGGTGCTCAGGGGACATGCAGTGCCAGGGATTGAAACTGAGAACTCATGCTTGTAAAAGTATGTGCTCTTGCCCTTTGTGTCATCTTTCCAGCTCTCACAATAGCCTGACTCCTAGTGACCTTGTGCACTGTCAGTGGTGGGCAGGCTGAAGAAAGGGGCCTTAGGACTGGGGAATGTAGTGTGGCTACTACCCTCCCTATAGTCCTTGTCCTCACTTTCTTGGATTATTATTAGGGCCTTCTGGTCTCTCTGCCTCTGATCCAGTTGCCACCTTACACCCAAAATTTCATTCACAGATTCCCCATTTGTTGATGTCATCCCATTTCAAACCTTTTGCTGCAAACTCACTTGCTTGACTCTCAGGTATCCATGAGTCTGGGCCCCTCTCTCTCTCAGCTTCTTTTTCCTCATTGTCACTCAATGTACCAGCCATGCCAACCTCTCCTCATCCCCAAATGTGATATGTCCCTCCCCCCGCCCTTGGCCCTTTCCTGTCTTTGTCATGTAGGTTCTTATATCCAGTTCATCCTTCCTCACATTTGCTGCCAGTATAACAACATGGGCATTATACTTTAATACCCAGTTCAGTTGTGACCTTGGACTTAAAAGCCTGCCTTCTTCACTGGGGTTTGTCGTTTGTCTTCTGTGTTCTTGGCATTTGGTATAGCTTAGCCATTTTATGTTATAATGACTTACAATGGAGTTGGGAACAGCCCAGCTCTCTGGTAGATGTGACAGAATTACTTGTCCATCTGAGCCTCTTTCTTTCTTTCTTTCTTTCTTTCTTTCTTTCTTTCTTTCTTGTTTATAATTTTTTTGAATCATGTGAGAGCAGTTACAAAGCTTTCAGTCTTGCTCAGTCATACAATGATGAAACACCCATCCCTTCACCAGTGTACATATCCCATCACCAAAAACCCCAGGATTCCCCCCATCCCATCCCCTCCTCTACCTGTGTGGTAGATGGTTTCCACATTACTCTCTCTCTACTTTGATTACATTCAATATTTCGACACCAGATCCACCATTATTATTTGGAACTTTGTCCTAACACTCACATCCACTGAAAAGGCAACACTAGACAACCTGTCCTCCATTGCTGACAATGAATAGTATACAAGCAATTTTTAAATTCTGAAATCTTAATAATTAAATCTGGAGGGATTTCTGCCAAAAGTCGCTGTGTTCAGAGATTTGCTTCTGAGTCTCTGGGATCATGATTTAAGCCCTTGTTGAATAGCCAGAGGGCTCATTTGTGGGCAGTGACTCAGGGACTCATGGGGGGGGGAGGAAAGGGCTGGCACGCCCCCATCCTATGAGGCCCCGCATGTCTCCTCACTGCGGGCCCCCACCTGGCTATCCATTGGTCTCTGGAAGATGGTGGACCCTGAGCCTCCAGTGGCAACAGGCCAAGTGGGCCTCTTTCTTGGTCTATAAAATGGGAACACTATAGGAAACCTCTTTTAGTATTGTGAAAATTAGGAGGTAACACTCTGCCTTGTTATTATTATCACCTCTGTCTACAAATAATTTTATATAGCTGCCCTACTGGACCATGTTTGCCTTGAGAACAGGAGTATATCTTATCCATTTTCCCTGGATTGTATAACATTGACAGTAAGTACTGGATGATTGACTTCTTATTCACAAATCTGCCTCTAAAATGGAATGGGCAACATAGGTAGCAGGGAATGCTGAGAATTGGGCTTGTAGGTCATTACCAGCCCAGAGTTGATGCGACCTTGATTGGCAGCTGGTTAATCCTCCTTTGTGTCTGACTCTCTTTCTGCTACCCCCTGGAGCAGTCAGTATCTTCATGGGCAGGACAGGAGGCCATGGTCAAGTTCACACCATTTTTTGTTTGTTTGGAACTTCAGGTGACATGTCTGAGAGTAAAGCCAAGAAGATTGAAATCAAAGATGTGGATGGACAGACTCTGAGTAAGCTCATTGACTACATCTATACAGCCGAGATTGAGGTGACGGAGGAAAATGTGCAGGTAAACTCAGCCCTATCCTTTAGCTTGTGTCTCACATCCTCTGGCTATATACTGCCTCCCAGCTCCCTTGCATATATCTCTCATGGAAACTTAGCTCCTAATACAAGATACAGGAAGGTTGGGCATCTTCCCCTGCAATGCCAGCCAATAAGTGAGTGAATAACTCTCCAACTTGTGGTTCTTTGACCATGGTGCCCATACCCTGTACACCCTCATAGCTGTGAAAGGGCTTGGGCATTGGGACAGAAAAACTTCCACTTGTTTTGGTTCACATTCATGATCAGTGATCCCACATCTCCCTACTTGTTGACCCATCTCAGGAATTGTGTGTTTGAGTGACTGATCAGATTGGTTCTTACTCCACGTTACTCTGTGGACAGCCTCTAAACACGTGGAGGTACCAGTCACCACACCTGAGTCTTGGGGACTGCTTTTGGCATATCGAATACCTCACGGGTAGAATGGCATTCTGTGTCATTTCTTCCTTTTACCTACAAATCTCAGTACTAACCACTGGTACAGGATATGCGATTTCTTGTCCTTTAAGATCTTAGTACTTAGAGATGGGAATTACATGTCATGCGCAAGGTTTTTTTTTTCTTTTCTAAAAGTAAAATTTTACCTTGTAAATTGTGGGGAGGGCTGGAGTAATAGCGTAACGGGTAGTGTGTTTGCCTTGCATGCAGCCAACCCGGGTTCAATTCCTCTGACCCTCTTGGAGAGCCTGGCAAGCCACTGAGAGTATCCTGCCCGCACAGCAGAGCAAGCTACCTGTGACATATTCGATATGCCAAAAGCAGTAACAACAAGTCTCACAATGGAGACATTACTGGTGCCTGCTCAAGCAAATTGATGAACAACGGGAGGAC
>JAOXYA010108491.1:0-10708 GCA_028565675.1 Sorex palustris | reverse complement strand
TCTCTCTCTCCCTCTCCCTCCCTCCCTCCCTATCTCTCTCTCTCTTTCTCTCTCTCTCTCTCTCTCTCTCTTTGGGTGTTGTGCTTTGCAGTAGAGGTATTAAGTGGCCATCATGTTTGGTCTATAGTCTACTTTCAGCCCGCATCTCCCATCCCAAGCGGGCCCTCCTTGCATCCTTTACTTGGTGGTCCCTTCTCTACCTGAGCTGCCTTTTCCCCCCAGCATGCGAGGCCAGCTTCTAAGCTGCATCTTCTGCCTCTTCTTAATCCCCATCCTCTTGATTTCTTTCCTTCCTTATCTTTCTCCTTTCTATATTCTAGGATCAATGGTGATCTAGTTATCCTCCCTTCTGTATCTTGTATTCCCTCGTCCTATTATTCTATATACCACAGATTAGTGAGCTCGTCCTGTTTGTCCTTCTTCCTCCGAATTTCTTCACTTAACAGGACATCCTCTAGTTTCATCTAAGTTTCAGCAAATTACATGATTTCATAGTTTCTTGCAGCTGTAGAGTGTTTCACTGTGTATATATCACTCCTTCATAATCCATTCATCTGTCATTGGACACCTTGTCTGATTCTGTAGCCTTTGGAACAAATGTCTTTCTTTCCATCCTGGGAGTAGTTACCCAGAAATGGGACTGCTTTTTCATACGGCATCTCAGTTCTTACTTTTCTGAGAAATCTTTGAGTAACAGATTTAGAGACCTTAATCCTCACCTCTTTTCATACATAGATAGCATCTGACTGTAGGTTAATGGGTCATTTTGAAGTTAATAACAGCATTCCTCCCTGTCATTAACTGAAAAGATTAGGATTTAACCAGAAGTGGTCTTAATTTTTTTGTTGGTTTTTTTCTTTGGTTTTTCATTTGTTTGGCTTTTGGCTTTTTGGGTCACACCCAGTGATGCTCAGGGGTTACTCCTGGCTTTGCACTCAGGAATTCCTCCTGGTGGTGCTCGGGGGACCATATGGGATGCTGGGAATCAAATTCGGGTCGGCCACATGCAAGGCAAACACCCTACCCTCTGTACTATCACTCCAGCCCCCAACCTTAATATTTTTTGTAGAAGGATTATATACTCTTTCATGCGGGAAGCCTATCTGCACAAATTGCACATAAACTGGAATCAAAGTTCTGAAGAGTGGTCACCTGTGCCGAGAAATCTGATAGCTGTTTCCTGGTACCTGGGTTCTCAGTAAGACTCAGAACAATGTCTTCCTTTGTGTGTTTGCATGGGTCAGCAGTGTTCCCATATGATGCTCCAGAGATCCAGGAGCCCCCCACAGGGATTCTCAGCCAAACTGGCCAGCAGTTAGGTACAAGACCCCAGTATGTAAAGCTTCTCCAGCCCAGGGGGCCAGGGATACCAGACCACAAAGATGGTGCTGGGGACATCCGGGCTGCACTCAGCAACGCATGAGGAACCATGTGGTGCCAGGAATTAAACCCAGGTCAGATACACTCCAGGCAATCAGTCTATCCGCCGGACTATTTTCCTTGTTCCTTGGAACAATATCTTTTCTTAAAATTTATTTTATTATTATTATTATTTTTATACTCCTGCAACCTCATGCCACTCATGAACTTTGATTTAACTTTGAATTTTCTTTACAGTGGTGATTATTTCAGTTGACAGCAATTCTATATAACCAAGGATAGTTCAGGATTTTTTTCAAAACCACTTATATCCTCCTCCTCTTTCTTCTTCTTTTTTATTTTTTTGCAAGTCAAGAATTTATTCAACTATATTTTTCTAAAACTAAAAATAGTAATTTACAGTGCATTAGGCAGATAACATATTGACAAATAAATTAAAATCATAAGTAATGGAGCAAATTGCTACATGCCTTCTCATAGAATATACCAAAAAGAAAAATTAACATTTACACAGTATTTCTGTCAAAAATATATGATCTGATCTAAGCGTGTGGAAATATAAGGCAATTACAAATTTGGGGAAAGTCTGCAGAATTAGCTAGACTATTGTTTGAAAGGCTCAAAGAGCTAGTAAGGGGTGGGGGTACTTGTCTTGCACATGGCCTACCTGGGTTCACTCCTGAGCACCACATATGGCCCCCGAACCTTAATAGATTGAAAAGAACTGAAATCTTAGAAAGAATGTTCTCTGGCTATAATAAAAGTACCATATAGTATCTCTCTTTCTTTATCCCTTGGTGCATTTTCACTGTTTCATTTGACAATTTTATATGTTGAGTAGGTTTCTTCGATTAAGTTGACTCTTATTTCCAAAATATTCAAAACTGAGCAGTGAATTAGGTGATAATTAGAGGACGTTTTGGTATACAATGTGAATTTGAATATCAGTTATTTTCAATAGAAAAATATCCTAAAGGCAAGTAATTGCTATCACGTTTTTAATATGTCAAAATCGAATCACAGTTTCATTTTGAATATTTCATCTCTTGACATTAAAAAAGACAGAATGCAATTCTTTCACGCTATTGGGGGGGTTGATTTACAGGCGGAAAAATCACTATTTCAACTTTTTCTTCTAAATTTTTTATACAATTTAAAAACAATAGAATGTTATGTTTCAATCGCCAGAACGTGGGCAATGGATTTTCTCATATAGATGTTTAACTGAAATAAGGGACCAGAGAAATAGGACAGCGGGGAGGGGTCCAACCCAGGTTTGATGCCAGCACTTCATAAGGCCCTTGAGCCTGCCAGAAGTGATCTCTGCCTCCTCCTCTTTCATTCTCCTGAAAATCCCCAACTTTTATCCCTCCAAAGGTGCATTTAGGTTTCTAGCTGAATCTGTGTACCCCAAATGACAATCCTTCAATTGCAAATAAACATGCTTTGAGGCTGGAGAGATAGTACAATTGGCTGGGGTCATACGGCCAACCTGGGGTCAATCCCCAGGACCCCATATGGTCCCCCCAAACCCTGCCAGGAGTTATCTCTGAGCATAGAGCCAAGAGTAAGCCCTGAGCATTGCCAGAAATGGCCCCAAAACAAAATTACAAAAACAAATAAACGCGCTTTGCCTTTTCCGTAACCTCCTGAAATTTTATGTTAAAATAATATTTTTATAAAAGATGGCAAACAAATGGCATAAATTTGGTTTTTTGTGTGTGTTTCTTCAGCCACACCCAGTGGTTCTGGGAACCATTCCCAGTGCAGTGCTCAGGGACCACACCACTCCAGAGATCAAAGCTGGGGCTCCCATACAAAACATGTGCTCCAACCCTTTGAGCTATCTCCCAGCCCAGAATTTTAGACTTTGTGTGTTTACATGTTATTGGTTCTTAAAGTAGGAAGTGCCCCCCCTTTTCCCCTGAGGCACCAAGATTTATAATTCTAGACCCTGGGTAAAGCCTGGGACTGGTTTCTCCTTTTCTGCAAAGAGTAAATTCTTGCTTCAGCCCGAGTCCATGGCTCCCCAAGAAATCAGGTGGTGGGGATCATCTCCTGTGCCTGGCAGACCAAGTGGACTTCAGGTGTGACCTGACAGCCACCTTATGGGTCTGGCAGGGCTCAGGCCCATGCCGAGCAGGGGCTATCACAGATTTTACCAGTCCTAATCTTCCCAGAGGGTCCCAGGTGGCAGAAGCGGAGTGGGAGAAAGTGACTGTCTTTCTCCTCTCTGCTTCACATAAGTCACATGTGGGGCACCGACATCACTGTAAATGATAATGTTTCATGCATACCAAGTTCTAATAAGACACCTTCAAACAGAGTGTCCCCTCACAACCCACCCACTCCTTGTCCCCCACCATGGTAAGCTCAGTTCTGTAGATCAGTTCTTGGGTTCTGTTTCCTTTGGCTATCTGTTTTCCCCTTACTATGTTTCTTTATATCCCATATGTTGTTCTGTGTGTAATCACAAAATAGATAAGAAACCACAGCGCTCTCATGCCACCTGCATTCGGTGGTCTGGGTCCACTTTCCATCACCCAGGATGACTGATGGCAATGGGTGGATGAAAGAGAAAACAGGGGCCTGGTGGTTGGTGATCAGTTGCAGGTTATTCCAGTCTCATCTCCCTTTGCCTCCTTTCAGTCTCATCCACTTTTGTATTCCTTCTCTATTCCTCCTTTCTGTGCCCACTCTTACAGCCTTAATTATATTCCAAAATCATGAGGAATTGGGATTGCAATTACACATAGGTATGGTTATACAATCAACAAATGTGAAGTCCTTCCCTCAGGGGAAGCGTCTTCTAGGACACATTCTCATCCAGCAAGATGATCCACCTAAGGGCAAAATACCATCTAGGGGTGTATTTCTCCTTACCTTAAAATAATCATTGAAACATTCATCTTAATTCTACTTCTTAATAAGATTGGTCATTTTGTATGGGCACAGTAACTATCTTCCTATATTGCTCTAAAATAAACTATGCAAAAGACATAAGGGAAAGAGAAAAGCAATATTTCACTTACAGATACAAAATTCAGAGTCCTTAGAAGAATCTGACCTTACAAGTCATAATAGGGTCTGATTTGAGCATAATGGTGATTAACAGGTATAGGAAGCAGAGCACAGAGGAGAAGTTAAAGATAAACACAGAGGAATGGGGGTGCTTCAGGAGCACTGTGATGGGTGTAACCCAATAAACCCAAACTCACTGCGAGAAGGGAGAAAGGACAAACCAATATTTTCCTACAGTATAGAGCACAAACAGGTGGAGAGAGCTTGGCCTCAGTATGCACAGACTTAGCACTGGATCTCAGACCCTACCACTGACAGGATGAGCTGTATAGTCTTTATTCCACCCCTCTCAATTTCTTTAGGTTGGGGTAACAAGTGACCCATGGGCTGTTGTGAGGATTCAATAAACTAAAACATAGGATGCTGGGGCAAGGTTGTGACTCAAACCTAGAGTTTCTTCCATGGATAAGGTCATGGGTGTAATCCCAAGTCTTCAAGGAATATGATACCCAACTCTGCCAGTGAAATCCTTGGCACCACAAGTGTGTAAATACCAGGTCACAAAAACAAGAGAAAAGGTAACGGCAGGGGTTGGGGGTGATGACCAGCAATACTGAGAGGACATTTTTTGAGAGTTCACAAAATAGATTATATATCAAATTCTTCTATATCATCTCATTTCATCTTCATGTATTGGAGCTTTAAGCTTCATGTATTAGAGTCCTTCTTTCTCCCCATTTTCACGAACAGGATCTTGAAGAGGAAAAAAAGACAGCTAAGTAACTGACTCAAGGACACACAGACAGCAAGGATCAAAAAAAAATGACAGAGCCCAGGTCTTTCTAGCTCCAGCCTATGCTCAGTAAAAAGTATATAAAAATTGCTTCTGTTCTGCCAAGACTTCTCAATACCTCTCATCATTAAGATCCCACATCCCTACTGATGTTTTCCACACAAATGTCTTCTCTCTGTCAAACACATTCATGATGAAAAACACTTTCTCTTCCCCCAAGGAGGTCAGAATTTAGCAAAGGAAAAAGCCTTGTGGAAACATCTTTGATAACATAATATGTGCTCTTGGATGATGCTAGGAAGTGAGGCAAAAGATCTACTGGACCCCTTGAAACTTCCTTAAGACAAATCTAAGATGTGTCTTTGAGGTAGGTCAAACACTCTTGGACATGCTTTATTTTCTTTGCCACAAGGCAGGTGGGAGATGCATTATGAAGCTCTTTTGACCCACTGAAATCCACAGCTCAAAGAGGTTGTGTTATAGAATAGTCTAGTCAGAACCAAACCTGTGAGCCTTCCCCCAGGAGTCCTGTTTCTTGAGTTGCCTCAGGAAAGACTTCAAGAACACATCAGAGCCACCAAAAACAGCAAACAGTATTTTAAAGCAAAAGGATACACTAAGCAGTGAATGTTCGAGCATGCTCAAGAATGACATTGTTTCTAAACATTTTTTTCAGTCTTGAAATGCAAGCATGAAGGTTTGTAAGCCTGTAACTACCCCATGGTGATTCACTAATAAAAAAATTAATTAAAAAAATATTTTTTCAGTCTATATAAACAGAATAGATGAACAGGGGTAGAATGTGCATAAAATTTCAGAGAAGAGGGAAGACAGTGGGGTAATGAGTTCTTTGAGTCAAAATGCCTTTTCTAATAATATGTGGTTGCTTCCCAGGGTTGCCATGGCAATCGTAAACTGCCATAGCTCTGATGGGTATGATTACATAATGATATTTAGTATGATTACTATAAAAATGGAGGCGAGGGCCATCTATTGATCCATTGGTCTTTCATCTTGAATTTATTTGGTTTCAACCAGTTGTATGGCCTGTTGTTTTTCTACCTTTGGGTGTCTAGCATCTGCCTTGCTGATGATAGTCACAGAAACATACTTCCGTGCTTTGTGCATGAACCTAGAGAAAGCTGGGTCAAAGAGGTGAACGGAAATTGATCAATGTTGCTCATTGTCCATATGTCAAATGACAGGTCATAATAGTTACTAGTCCCTTTATCAGCAAATAGAGGTTTGCATGAATCACAGTGTGAAATTGCTGTTAGGTTGCAATGTCTGCACACAGAAACACTTTCTCAGAAAAGGCAAAGACTCCTGGGTCTTTCTCTATTGAGGTCAGCTCTACCCACATTTTCATTGGCTCTTCTTCTTTCTCAAGTGTACTCACTTGCAGGGGCCAAGTCATTCATCAATGGTAGAGCCAGGATTCGAACAGAGAGACCTGGTAATTAGGACACACAGCCCTAGTGTCCCACATCACTGCCTATCTCCTGGTCCTTTAAGTGATGTGAGCGAGCTCAGCAGGTAGGATATGACTCGATTTGGACAGAAAGTCACTGAGTCACACTCAAGGTGAGAATGAGTTGACTCTGATGAGCGGACTAGTCTGGGTCACCCTTGATAATGATACCCCTGACAGAAAGGTAACCCTAGTAGGCAAGAGGAGAGCTAGCAGCCATGTAAACATATACTCTGGGACAGGAGCCCCACCAAGTCCTTGTAAATTCAGGGATTAGAGAGCCATAGAACTGCCTGGTTCCAGCCACTTTCCAGAGGGCACCCGACACAGAAAGGACGCACTTCATACTCGGGGCCCTGGAACACCTCCCTCGCCCCCTACTCGATGGTGTCTTTGCCTTGAACACAGTCATCAGCAAAAGGATGAAGATAAATAGCCATGGTGGCAGGAGGTAGCCACTCAGCTTCCTTGCTGGGATCTGCTTAGTGAGAGAAGGAGCATGAGCCTTCCAAAGCACCCTCCAGTCATCTGCAGCCTCTCTGAAGAATCAGTAGAAACCTACAGGCACTCGTTGCTGGGGACACCAGGGTGAGATCTGTGACCTGAGCACTTTGAAGGTCCTGAGACAGGAAGGAGTAGCGCCACCACTGCTGGGAAGGTGGTAGAGCAAGGTGAAACTGAACTGTCCCTTAAGACAGGTGACACATTTGCATATTGCACTGCAGTTTGGGTTTGAGAGGCACAGCTGACAGTGCTCAGATGTTACTCCAGACTTGGTGCTTGAAGGTCACATCAGTAGTGTTCAGGGACTGTGCAGTGGTAGCCGTGGCAGTCAGGTCTCCAGCAGGCAAAATACTCTTCAGTCCATTGAGTATGTCTCTGGCCCAACTGAGCATTTTAGACAGAGTCTCCTCTCCACTCTCCTCTACCCCTGCCTCTCACCCAAACACAAGACAACTATTTTGGGGTTTTTTTGGGGGGGGGTTGTTTTTTTTTTGTTTTTGGGGTTTTTTTTTCTTTTTGGGTCACACCCAGCGATGCACAGGGGTTCCTCCTGACTCATGCACATTATTCTTGGAGGTGCTCGGGAGACCATATGGGATGCTGGGAATCGAACCCGGGTCAGCTGTGTGCAAGGCAAATATCCTACCTGCTGTGCTATTGCTCCAGCACCGCCAACTGTTGTTTCTGCCACAAACCTCCTCACAACACCTCCCTCCGGAGCTTCCATCTCAGACATCTGCTGGGACCTGGCCTGCCCACACCCACTGAACCAGACTACTTCCTCTGGCCATATCTGGTTTCTGCCTGGGTGCTAGATTTATAGACTCTGGATCCCGAGTCCACAGAAGCCAGAACCTGGTGTGTTGTTCTCCCTGTTTCAAACGAACTGAATTATTTCCCAAGGCACACCCAGATCCAGCTGAAAATTCAAAAGGTTTCTAACTACCTCACAGTCCCAGAAATGTGAGATTCCATCTTCCCAATTCAGCCAATTTCTGCAGCCTCTGGTCTCCATCCGGGAGGCGAGTGGCTTTGGTGTTCAGTTAAGTTCCCAGAGGCGCTCATGGGGGAGGAAAGAACATTAGCCCTGTTTCTTCCTTCCAAAGCAGGAGCCTCCTTAAGAGCTCTGCTGTTCTCTGGCAGTGAGAATGTGAGCCTGAGTGCTGGCTGGGCCCCCCAGAGTCCAGCTCCTCATAGCAGGTCAGCCCCTGGTGCTCATTCCCTCCTCACCTGGCCACAAGGCCGGATCCAGGGTCACCAGAGCCCCCAGCCCATCTTCCGCACAGTGGTGTGCAGGAGAGAGCATAAAGCCAGCACCATCCCAAAGGGCTGGAGGTCATGGTACAGGAGATGGGATTTATGGCATGCTTCCAACAGCCCCCTTGGCTCTTCTGCAAAGGAGAACGCAGGAGACCCGGTGGCCAATTCTGGTGGGTTTGCTTCCCACAGAGATGTATGAGAGGGCAAGTAACCGCCGGATATCATGCCAGGACAGAGAATGAGTAATTCCTGCTTCCCTGGATTTACCATTTTTGAGACACGTGCTGTTCATCATTTTAAATTTTATGTTTATGGGAGCAATAGCACAGCAGGTAGGGCATTCGCCTTGCGTGAGGCCGACCCAAGTTCAAATCCTCTGCCCCACTCAGAGAGCCCGGCAAGCTACCGACAGTATACCACCCGCTCTGCAGTCTGGCAAGCTCCCCGTGGAGCTTGTATTCAAGCTCCCCGTGTATTCAATATGCCAAAAACAGTAACAACAAATCTCACAATGGAGATATTACTGGTGCCAGCTCGAGCAAATGGATGAACAATGGGGTGACAGTGCTAAAGTTCTTGTTTATGTTCATGACACTCCAACCCTGGCAAGGCAATTTGGTAGCAAATCATATTTCAAGGACTCTTTCTAAATGCTCCCTAATTTTCACACATTTCTGAATCGCTTTTATTATTTTTAGAAAGGACGAGGACCATCCTTACTTAATAACCAAATCCAAAATTCAGTTAATAATATTAGAGATTGATATTGGAGAGAAAAGAACAAATGATTTGTGAAACAAAGTCATACTTTTTATGTCCAACCCCCGGGCTGATCTTTGAGCAAGGGGCTGACTGTGGGATTCCTAAAACTTTCCTTTTCACCTGCCTAAAAATGCCTCCACCACTGGGTTCTGCTCCCTTGTAATGGGCCCTCTGGAAGTAATCTGAATTGGAAGTCACAAAGTCAGCAGTTGTGACCTTGGGTATCTGATTTCATGAATTCAGGTACTAATTTGACCAAATTAAAAAGCAACTACCAAAAGAAGACACCATTTACTTGAGATCACCCAAGTTATATCTCACTAATTGGTCCACATTACAAAAGACTGAAAATCTTTTAAAAATATTTTTGAGGAGGGGCCCCCACCTGGCAGTACTCAGGCACTATTGCTGGTTCTGTGCTCAGGAGTGCCCTTGTGAGATCGGGGACCAGGGAAAGAATTGAGGTCTGTTACTTGTAAGACAAGTGCCTGACCTCCCCTTCTATGTCTCCATGCCTAAGACTAAAGGCATCTGGGACCTTTGAGCATGATTTTCCAAAGTAATGGGGAAAAGACCAAGATCAGCCATCCATTCTTCTATGAGACCTGATCGGCACCTTGATCTGGCTCACTTTTTCTCTCCAATATCAATCTCTACTCTCCCGGGAGATTCCTCAGTTCCTGCACACTGGTCTCACCATGCACTGATAGGTTTCACACATGCCAACTTCTGCAACTACAGTCACTTCTTCCTTTCCTACTTTCCTCCCACCCACCTAAATATTCTCCATCCTTGAAAGTTCAATCCCAATCATTGTCAAGATGTCATCCCTTTGGGAAACATACACTGGTAAAGGGATGGCTGTTGGAACATTATATAACTGAAACCCAATCATGAACAACCTTGCAGCCATGTACCTCACTGTGATTCAATAAAAAAAAAAATTTTAAATAGATGTCATCCCTGCTGCCCTCATCCATGTTCTCTCCTTCTTCTTGCCAGCCTTCACCTTGATATCTGTTATGAGTTACATCATGTGTCCTAAAAAGGACACAGAATGCTTTATACCTATAAATATGACCTTACTTGAATATAAAGTCTCTGCAGATATAATCAGTTTAAGATGAGGGCATGCTGGAAAAAATATAAGTTTAGTAAGTCCAATGATAAATATTCTCATAAGGGAGAAAATATTAGACACAAAATAGATCCAGGAAAGAAGGCCTTGCAATGACAGAGACAGAAATTGAAGTTCTGCTTTCATTACATACAGGCTAGGAATACCAAAGATTGCTCACAAAAACTAGAAAAGTCAAGAAAAGGTCTTGCCTCAAGCTCTCAGAAAGTGCATGATTTTTTATCTACCCTCCAGAATGTGGAGAAAATTCATTTGCATAGTTGTTTTTACACTTAATCTTAGCCAAAAGGCCGAGAAGCGATAGCGATAGCACAGCGGTAGGGCGTTTGCCTTGCACACAGCCAACATGGCTGACCCGAGTTCGATTCCTCCGCCCCTC
>JAOXYA010108457.1:0-10709 GCA_028565675.1 Sorex palustris | reverse complement strand
CGATATGCCAGACACAGTAACAACAAAGTCTCCAATGGAGATGTTACTGGGCCCGCTCAAGCAAATCGACGATCAACAGGAGGGCCTTTTAGTGGATTATTCATAACAAGCAATACAAAATAAATTATTTTGGTTCTGTTTGGGGGACAGGGCTTGGGGTTCAGGGTGAAAACATTCAAAATAAGGTGATGGGAAGGTATAATGATCGTGGGATTGGTGTTCAAATATTAAATATAATATAAACAACTTTATAAAAATTTAATTTAATTTTAAAAAGATAGAAAGAAAAGTGCCTGCCATAGAAGCAGGCTGGTGGGGGAGGAGGGTTTGGAGAATGGGGGAAGGAAAACGGGGCATTGGTGGTGGGAAATTGGAGGGGTGGGTATTGGATCATTGTATGACTGAAATACAATCATGAAACAGCTTTGTAATGGTCTGTCTCCTGGATATTCAGTAAAAAATTAAAAAATAAATTGAAGTCCTTGGTAGCAGACCTGAACCCATAAGGTACGCAGAGGAAAATGTGCTTAGGGACCACTCCTGTCGGGTTCAGGGGACTATATGAGATGCTGGGCATTGAACCGGGTTGGCTGCATGCAAGGCCAATGCCCTACCCTCTGTACTATCACTTCCATCCCAGTGTTTCCAACACCAGTTGTTAAAGAAGCTTTCCTTACTCCTTTATATTTTTGCTTCTTGAAATTAATTTATCATATACCTGAGAGTCTCGTTATATAACAGGTCTCATTCCCTGACCCTGAAAGAGCCTCCAATACGGCACCGTTGGGAAGGACGAGTAAGGAGAGCCTGCTAAAATCTCAGGGCTGGGACAAATTAGAGACGTTACTGGGTGCCCGCTCAAGCAAATTGATGGACAACAGGATGACAGTGATACAGTGACACCTCAGAGTCTTTCTCAGGATATTCATCTCTATTCCACTGATTTTAGGGTCTGTCATTATTCCAATATCATGTTGCTTTAATTACGACCACTTTGTAGTACAGTTTGAAGTTAGGGAAAGCGAGGCCTCCCATCTGTTTTTGCCCAAGGATTGCTTTAGCTCTTGTGGGGAAGTGGGGGAGGGGGCTGTATTGTTCCATATGAATTTCAGGATCTATTTATCTGAAAAATGACACGGTATCCTTATATGTACTGTTTTGGATCTATACAGTGCTTTGGGGAGTATTGCCATTTTAGTGATATTAATCCTCCCAGTCCATGAGCATAGGAGGTGTTTCCATTTCCGTTTCTTCTTGAAGTAGTGTTTTGTAGTTTTCTTTGCATAGATGGTTCACCTCTGTGGATCAGCTGTTTCCGAACTTATTTGATCTTCTTTCTTTTGTTTTTTGTTTGTTTGTTTTGGGGGTGCCATACCCAGGATGCTCAGATTACTCCTGGCGGTGCTGGGATCCTCAGGTGACCATAGGGGATGCGAGGGGTGGCCTCATGCAAGGCAAGCATCCAACCACTATGCTATTTTCCCAGCCCCAGTACTTGATTTTCTCAGGCACAATTGTGAATTGGATTGTTTTCAGTTTTCTTTTTTATTATTTGCATAAGGAAAGCCATGGACTTCTGAGTATTAATTTTATAGCCTACCACTTCACTCTACAAATCAATTGTTTTTAGGAGCTTTCTTATAGAGTTCGTAGGATTTTTTATGTCATCCACAAATAGTGTGAACTTTTCCTCTTCCTTTCCTATCTAGAAAGGATATCTTATTATCTTTTTTTCACCTAATTGCTATGGAAGTACTTCCAGTTCTAAATTGAATATCAAGTCGCAATAGTGGGCACAACCTTGCCTGGCTTGGAGGTAAGAGTTTTTGCCCATTGAGTATAATGTTTGCTGTGGAATAGCCGCAATTTTATTTCCCACTATATTTTTTTTTAGCAGTCTAACCAATGGTTTGTTGATTTTGTTGATTTTTATAAATAACTGGCTTTCCATTTCTATAGTTTGTTTTTCTCTATTTTTCATCCATTTCTTTAGTTTGTTTTTCTCTATTTTTTATCTTCACACTCATCCCTCCTCTTCTTTTGGATTTAATCTCTTTTTCTAGTTCCACAATGTGAAGTCAAGTGATTAGTTGGAACTTTCTTCTTTTTAATGCAGGCATTTAAGTAAATTTCCCTCTGAGTACTGCTTTCACTTGTGTTATTTCAGTATGTTGTAGTTTTGCTCGTTTTAAGAATTTCCTAATTTCTTTTTTGACTTTTTCCTTTGGCCCTTTAAGACTAACTTCCATATTTGTGTATTTTCCGGTTTTTTATCTTCTGTGAATTTCCAGTCTCATCCCTTGTGGTTAGAGAATGTATGACAATGTCTGATGCCAATTTTTTGGAACCATTGAGGCCTTTATTACAGCCTAACAGCTCTATGTGTGCCAGTATGCCGTGTTTCCCAGAGAATAGTTCTGTTGCTGTACACATAAGGTGAAGTGGTCTTTAGCTGTCTTGTCAGGTCTAGCTAGTGGGTAGCGTCGTTCACGCCTTCCCTTCCCTTTCCCCACAGGCGAGACCTGGAATCCCTTCAAATTGCAGTATCAGCTGAGAAATGTCAGAGAACGAATTGCAAAGAACCTTGTAGAGAAGGGCATTCTTACCACTGAGAAGCAGAATTTCCTCCTGTTTGACATGACGACTCACCCAGTGACCAACACAACAGAGAAGCAGCGGCTAGTGAAAAAGCTTCAGGACAGTGTTCTGGAGCGGTGGGTGAACGACCCTCAGCGCATGGACAAGCGAACTCTAGCACTCCTGGTGCTGGCCCATTCATCGGACGTGCTGGAGAATGTCTTCTCCTCTCTGACGGATGAGAAGTACGACGTGGCCGTGAACCGAGCCAAGGACCTCGTGGAACTGGATCCTGAAGTGGAGGGGACCAAGCAGAGTGCCACAGAGATGATCTGGGCCGTGCTGGAGGCCTTCAATAAATCATAAAGCCGGCAGGTGGGGGTGTCGCCCGTTTTCTCTGCTGGCTGGTGCTGTAGCTGTCACTGGCTTTTGAGAAATGTTTTCATCATTTTCTCCTCCTCCTCTTGAACCAGACTGATTTGAAGAGAGTGACTCCAGGATCTCCATTAGGAGTGGGTCACTGTAAGCTTTCTTTGTTTCTCTCTCTCTCCACTTGAGATGAATAAGCTGGGTGAACCCACAAACACCCAATAAACTTCTGTCTTGGTTTACCTCCTTTTTGGGTGCTGTGAAGTATGCAGGGATAGAGCTAAGTGGGATGCCGAGTTCTCCAGATTCTCCAGCTACAGAAGGGTGTCAACCTTTGTGGTCTTTGTGGACATTTACCTCATCTCACCACCATCAAAATGCTAAGATCCTCCACCTGTGCCCGTGTCACCTCCAGTCCATTCCTTCCCACTCCCCACAATCTGGTGCTCTCAGTTTGTACTCTCGTCTCCAGAGTTTGTTAGCAGTCGATATTATCAAGACTTTTGTTTTGTTGCCTTATATACTACCAATGAGGGAGATATAAGGGATTCTTACGCGTGGAAATAATGATGCTGTTCATTTCTTATGCTGGAATCACTAGGGGTGCAGGGAGGACTTTAAAGCTACTGACTAGTTCTCTAGTGTTTCTGATTTTGTGATCTGGAGAGAGCCCTGTTCCCCCAGGAGATTCACTTGAAAAGACAAAATGAGGCTCACTAAGGTAAGCTAATTTCTGGGTCCTAAGGGAAACCTCTGGAGGATGGAGATCAGGGCAATAACACGATCCGATTTACACAGAAGAGGAATTCTAGGCCTCACTTCAAGGGCCCAGTTGCCGAAGCAAAGATCTTCCGTCTGAGAGGCTGACAGAGTGATGGTTCTCTCTGAAGCGCACCCAGATATGTCTGGTCCTCCCTGTGACATGGCACCACAAAATGCAGTGAAGTCACACAAATATCCTCTGTGAATTCACAGACAGGGTAGAAAGCACACAGGACAAAGGCATCCACCTGAAAGTCAATGTCAAAGGCAGATGTGGCCATTTTCTCTTACACATACCTGAGGACCTTTGCTTCCCAGACTTCCTTTTTCTCCTTTGACACCCATCTCTCCTCTTGAGCCCTAAGTGCAGAAAATCACAGCATTATGTTGCTCCTAAAAGAGAACACTTGTTCAGCTTGAACACTGAACACAAACATGCTAAGTTAGGAACATGGATAGAAAACTGAAAGTGCGCTCCACCCCTGCCTTTTGTCTTTCACTGTTGAACTCACCCCTTGCAGGGTTAAAACTCCGATCTGAAATTTAAGCAGCTCAGCAGCTACAGTCAACGGGAAGAAATATGAAGCAGCTGGATTGTCCAATGTTGCTTTCTAATTATCCTACACATCTTTATATACAGTGCACACATTACTGTTAAAAATAATGCTTGGGGCTGAAGCACAGCGGGTAGGGCGTTTGCCAGCATCCCATATGGTCCCCTGAGCACCGCCAGGAGTAATTCCTGAGTGCATGAGCCAGGAGTAACCCCTGTGGATTGCCGGGTGTGACCCAAAAAGCAATAAATAAATAAATAAATAAATGAATAAAAAATAAAAATAATGCTTAATTATAAAAGTCTAAAAATGAACAATTTAAATGGATTTTTTAAAAATTCAATGACCATACTGACTGATCTTGAAATATGGTGTTCAAAAATAGGAGACTAACACCCAAGAATAGCAGAGATAATACCAGGAGGTTTACTCCATGATTTGGAAGCCAGCCGCACATGCTGGGGGAAAAGGCAGCTCAGATAGAGAAGGGAGCACCAAATAAAGGGTGTTGGGAGGTTCTTTCTAGGATGGGAGATGCATGCTGAAAGTAGACTATAGACTGAACATGATTGCCACTCAATGCCTCTCTTGCAAACCACAGCACCCGAAAGGAGAGAGAAAACAAAAGGCAATGCCCTGCCACAGAGACAGGGTGGAATGAGGGGATGGGAGGTGGTAGGGATACTGGGATCCGTGGTGGTGGAGGATGGGTGCTGGTGGAGGGATGGGTACTCGATCATTGTATAATTGATACCCAAACACAAAGATTTGTAAGTCTACAACTGTACCTCATGGTGTCTAATAAAAATTAAAATAAAAAAGAACAAGTTTTTTTTAAAAGAACAACTCAAATTAAAAATAAGCAAAAGGTCTGACTAAACTCTTTTCCCTCGAAGACACAAAAATATCCACTAAACATATGAGAAGATGTCATATTACATGAGGAACTAGGAACATGCAAATCAGAACAGCAATGAGATATCACTCACATAAGATGTTTAGATTTGAGAGTGTCTAGAATGAAGAAGAAAGGTAATAACTAATTTGGCAAGAATATGGAGATATTGGAATCCTCCATACCCTGTTGGTGGGAATGCAAAATGGTGCAGCAACACTATTATCTGATATACTAAAAGTAGAATAACTTCTTACATAATTTTTACATTTAGGTTAGACTCAGGAGAAATAAAAATGCATCTTCGTACAAAAGCGTGTACACACATGTTTATAACAGTGTTGTTCAAAATAGCCAACAAGCATAAATAATCCAAATGCCCATGAACTGATGAGTGAATAGGTAACATATGGTATACATACCCATACTGGGATGGTTATTTTACCTGCTAATAAAAAACAAATAAAGCACTGATACATCACACTCATGGATTGACCTTGACAACATCATGCTGGATGGAAAAAGTCTGAAAATGTTACCTATTGGACAATTTAATTTACACAAAATAGGCAATATAGGGGGCAATATAAAGAGACAGAATTAGAAAAGGAATAAATAGAGAAGAGAAAATGAGTGATAGTTTTCTAAGGCCTGAAATGAGAGAGTTTGGAGGCAATTGGGGCAGCAATTGCTGATAGATCTGGGTTTTCTTCCTTTCCCCTTACCGTCATTTTGTTGTTGTGATGTACCAGGAGTCACACACTTGACTGTGGTGCCAAGGGTCATGCATGCAAGACAGGTGCCCTATCACTGAGCTACATCTCTGGCTTCCACATTGTGTTTCTTTTGTGGGTGATGAATACATCCTAAAAGTGATTATATTTATGTTTGCAAGAGTCGGGAATGAGATTATTCAATAAAAATGTGGAAATAATATAGTTTGTGAATGAAATATCAAGCAGCTGTTATACATACATAGATAAGAATAATCTGATCTATTATCTATCTCTCCATACCCCTCCTTCAGCCATAGATCAAGCATCAACACTAATCTCATGACTATGGAGATGGCAGGTAGGACATAGGACCCACTGGCTGGTCTCTGGTTCTGGTGTCTTCTGAGTCAGTTTCTTCCCCCTCATAGATACTTTGAAGGGAGCTTCTTGGTGGTGGTTGTATCCCTCTTGTTGGTGCCAAGAGTGCCATTGGAACAAAGGTTTTCTGGGTAAAACAGTGGTAGCATGCTAACTGGCTGAATCAGGAATGTTGCTTTGGGAGTCCACCCAAAATACAGGTGTCAATTTCTCCAGTCTTGCTGGAGCTCCTGTGGGCCACATAGCACTCCACCTTAACCCCTCTCAGCTCACAGGCTCAAGAGAGGATTCTAGTGTTTGTAATTGAACCCTGACCGATACAACACATTACATAAGTGGATTTCTTAACACTGAACTGGTTTTGAATTTCTGGAATGAACTCAACTTGGTCATAGTGTATTCTCCTTCTAACATACTGTTGAATTGTATTTGCCAATAGTGCCCTAAGATTTTGACATGGCCTTTTATGTAAGGCTGCTATACTTCTGTTTTATATTAGTTAAATTTAAGCTTAAGAGTTTTGCCAGCTTTAAAGGAAAAACATAATCTGGAACTTGTCTTTCTTTATTGTATTCCAGATAATAGTCTATATTTGATAATTATATATTCCTTAAAAAATTTCAGTATTTTTCATGTAAGGCATTTTAGGGACAGGGTAACCTTCTATGGTTATTGATTTATTAAGCTATTTCTTTGAAGGTCATTTGTAAATATATGTTTACCTAAATTATATTCTGTTCTAGAGTAGCATGATTGATCTATCCTATAAAGTTATTAAATCTTGTTATGTGTGTAATATAAATGAGGACCAATGATTTTTCTCTGAACTTTGTTTTATATGTTATGTTTTCAAGCATATAATACTTTTATGTTAATTGGTTTTAAGCAAATGCATTTATTTCACATTTATTGGCATATCAGATTAATTTGGTTTTAATTTTACACTAATTGCTCATTCAAAAAATATTTCTTAGTAATGTCCCTTACTGTCTGTCTTTCATTATGTTAGTTTTTCTTTTTATTCATTCTGGCAATTTCGAACACTTAATTTTTTTGGTAATCTTTTTTGTATTTACATTTTTTCAACATGTTTAAAATTTGAATTATTGTTGGCCGCAACAAACAGAGCAAAAATAAAGGTTTTTTGATCTGCCATTAAAAACTGAGCAATTAGTTCACTTTTTCCCTTCTCATCTTTCATTACTTCCATGTATTAACTTTTTCCTACATTGAGTATGGGTGTATAATGTGAATAAGTTATAAAAGCAAGAATGATATGACTTATTCCTTCTCATTAGTAATTAGTGAAATGGGTAAGTCCTGGTTTTCTTGTTCTCTTGATTCCCTTAAGCATTAAGGATTGTCTGTCAGACTATTATCTTGGAAGGAGAGAATCATTTCAAGAGAGGAGTGACATAGAGAAGCTTCTTGCTAACAGTGAAACAGCTAGCTTCCCTTAAGAGAACAGCCAAAGGAAGAGAAAATCATCAGAGGCAGAGGAGAACGTGATCAGAGGCATATGATCTGCTTGTGTTTTATGGAAATGTAGGTGGAAATGCCACTATGGGGGGCAGCCGGAAGAGTAGATCCTAACTCCCTTTGGGTCACCTAGAGGAAGCTGCCAAGGATGGGGCTCTTGCATAAGGTTGAGAGACTTTCAGAGAGGGAAAGTGTCCATGTTGCTTGTTTATTGTTGTGTATGTGTGGCATTGGCTGTCCACGTCCCAGCACCTTGCCCTGCCCCTTTATCCCAGTCTCAAGAGATTGCTGCTTTGTGAGTTTCCCTTGGCATCTTGCTGGAGACAGTGGGGTGAGCTGGGAGTTGGATGTCAGCGGGTCTGAGGGGGCTGACATGGAAAAGGGCAGGTGAGCCACGGCACACATACTTTTTTGAAACAGGTCCAAGTGAGAGGTATATTTTGGGTTAGTTTGTTATATTCGATATGCCAGACACAGTAACAACAAAGTCTCCAATGGAGACGTTACTGGGCCCGCTCGAGCAACGGGAGTTTGTTATAATTGTTTTCTAACTTTTTTTGTCAGATGGACCAAAACCACAGATGTATATTATGGAGTATAGATTGAGGTTTTTTCTTTTTGGGGGGGTGGTGATTCAGTCGGTGATTATGTTTAGAAAATATTCTAATCACAATGGAAATACATGTGTATTTCCCACAGATTAGATGCAAAATCTGCTAGATCAACATGTTTAAAGGTATTGTTTTTTTTTTTTGCTTTTTGGGTCACACCCAGCGATGCTCAGGGGTGCTCCTGGCCTGAGGAGGAATCACTCCTGGCCGTGCTCGGGGGACCATATGGGATGCTGGAAATCGTACCTGGGTTGGCCGTGTGCAAGGCAGATGCCCTACCCGCTGTGCTATTGCTCCAGCCCCAAGAGGAACTCTCTTTTAGAGTCTTAATTTATTTTTACATTTTCTGAGAAGTAATATAATCTTTTAATATGACCGTGTGTTCTTACTTTCTCCTTGGAATGTCAATTATTTTTTTTCTTTTGTAGCTACACTGTTAGTTATTCACAAAGAAAGGCGTGTTATAAATTCCTGGAGAATTATTCTTTTCATTATAAAGTTGTGACTTTTTAATTGCTCATTTGTTGCATATTATGTCTGAGAGTTGAATAATTTTACTTGTTTTGAAAATAATTGGTTCATGTGGAGACTGCTAATCGGACCTGAGCTGTATCTCTGTTCACAGCATCTTTTTTTTATTTTTCCTGCTGTCACCCCATCTCATTCTTAGTGAGAGTGAGATCCTGTCACCTGGTGTGGATAAGCACCAACAGACCTGGGTTATTCTGCTAAAAAGCTGTGCCACCTAGTTTTGCATCCAAAGAAGTTTATCTTCCAGATGGTTTTGTGAACAGGTGATGAAATATGCAGGGAGGAAGAAGGATGCAGTGTGACAGCATGGGGAGAAGGTCCTCTCTCCAGACAGGGAGGGGTTCTACTCTCAGAAGCAGGAGAACCAAAAGCGGCTCTAGGTGTGGTGGCCATGGTGTTTGCAGCAGAGCCCTCCTAAGGAATTACTATGACTGTGGCTCCTTTTGTACCTGCTGTGGTTTGGCACCAAGCAGTCAGGGTTTCCCAGGATTCTGCAGCTCACTCAATGTCTGTTATAAGTTGCTATTATTAGAGGCAGGGGGTGGGGCTTGTTGTTTTTTTTTTCATCCATCACTGCTTTCTTGCCACCAGGACTCAGCTTTCGTTGGCATAATCAAGGTAGTTCCTTCCAGGTCAGGGCTGTTCCCTTGCCCGCACCAACTCCTATCTCTGTGTCCTCCCCAAGCTGAGAGACCACCTCCCGCAGGTGCCATCCTCTGACTTCATCTTTCCCTTACAGGACACTTAAAGCAGCACTGGAGGGATGGGCACTATGGCAGCTGAGCTTGCTGTTGGCTGGGCTGGAGAGCAGGTCTGATGCTCGGCTTCCTCCGCCTTTAATTTTATTGCCTCTGTTCATGACCTCAGTGACTTGTCAATGTCTCTCCTCCTCATTCGGAGAGGTCATTTTACACATTTTTGAAACAGTTCAATTCTGCTAAACACGAGATCCTAAATAATTTAATAAAAATCGAATAGGTAACGTTCATTCTTTCATCTCTGAGTTACAAAGTTCACACCCCGCCCCTCTATAAATACACAGTCATTTAACACAGTTGGTAGTGAAGAAGTCTCATGTGTTCACCTATTCCACCCCCTTCACTGCACCAGAAACCATCCCCCCCGACCTCGTCCGCAAAACCAGTAGTTTTTACATTGCTCCTACAGACCTGCTGTTTCATAGAACTTTATGTCATACTATTGGAAGGAATTCAGTAACTTTTTTTGACTATCTTCTTTTACTTAGAAATACACATTTACAATTTATTCATGTCTCCTTTTGGACCTGATGATTTGTTTCTTTTCATCATAAAATCATATCCCATTGTAAATATAACCAACTTTTTTCTCCACTCAGCACTGGAAGAAAATTTTGGTGCCTTCTAATTTTGTGACTGAAAATGAAGTTATAGATAGGCATGTGCAGGTTGTTGCACAGATAGAAGTAAATAGAAGTGTCATATTTGGATCATAATAAGACTTTTATTATGGAGTGCACTGTGTCCTTTTAACTCTCAAAATTGTATATTGAAGTTCTCCTTTTGGACCTGATGGTTTGGACCTGATAGCTTCCTATGTCACTGCATTGGAAACAGGACCTTTAAGAAATTATTTAAGAAAACACAGTAAGGGCACAGCAAATGGCCAAGAGCAACAGAACTGGGGACTTGGTCTACAGCTCTGAGCTTGTTTGCTGGTGATGGGTGGGATGCCTGGGACATTGGTTTCATACAAAGATGTATGTATGAAACTATCATTTCTGGCAGAGCCTGGCAAGCTCCCCGTGACGTATTTGATATGCCAGACACAGTAACAACAAAGTCTCCAATGGAGACGT
>JAOXYA010108431.1:0-10710 GCA_028565675.1 Sorex palustris | reverse complement strand
TAGTCTCTGGATCTTGGCCGTTGATGGGGTTACATGGCAGTTGGTGGGTGTAACTGTCTAGCTACTGGAAGATGGGGAATCTGGGTGGAGAAGGCCCAGTCCTGATCGGAGCAGGCCTGGAGATTCAGCTCTGGATCCCACACACCTGAGTTCCTCTGCTGGCTCCCTCATGCATGAAATATAGAACAAATACAACAAGTATTTACCACTCAGTCTTTACAACCTATTTTGGTGTTGGGGCCACACCCAGTAGAACTTTCTTCTAAATATTCTCATAAAATAAATTCAGATTCTTTGAAGAACAGTTGATTCTAAAATTGGGCACTCCTATGTCATAAAGTAAGAAAATGCTTAAGATAGGGGATGTGAGAGTGGAGACAAGAAAAAAGTAAAGGAAAAAGAAAGGAGGAGAGGAAGAAACATCCTGTGTTCATTTGAGAATATGTCCACAAGATTTGATTTTATGCCCATTTGAGAATATGTCAAATGATCACAGGATCTGATCTACAAATTACCCAGTATACAGAATTAGGAGAATTAACAATAGTATTAATAGCATTATTTATTGAGTGATCACTTCCAGTGAATAAATGCATGTCCATAAATCCATATTATGTAGTCCAAATTATATAAGTGAAAGAAAAGGAACACTAAAAAATTCTAGTCAATTTGTGTGTAATGAATATAGAATATAAAATACTATGATGGAGGATGTGGTTCAAGATAGTCTAAAAGGAAGAGTTCTGAGTGGCCCCATGGCATCAACACAAAGAACATATGAAAACTGAATGGAGCGCTGAATTCAAAAGGTGTTTCACAGAGGAAACCCCCTGGAGAAAAATAGCTATCACTTCAAAGAAAGACTTAATCTGCAGCAATTCATACTGTGAACATTCAGAGCTAAGGAATGATTGGTTGGTAGAGAGGAGAACTAGAGACTGAAAGAGAAAAGGGAATGCAAATCCAGATCCACACAGAAAATGTGAAACTAGGGCAGAGGATGCTGAGAGCAAAGAGTTTAGGGAACATTTGTTTCCAACTTGTCACTCTCTAAGATGGAAACAGACTCAGATCTCAGCATCACAATACTGCTCATAATATTCCCAAGGCAAGTTACACGGAATAAAGTTGTAGTCTTGACTCTACTCAAAAAGGCTTACCTCCTGAGAGAATGTAGCCTCTTCCCAACTCCCACCAGAGAGATTCTTCTGAAGCAGTTAGGCTTTTCAAGTAACTCATTTTGTACTGTGTGAGTTTCAGAATGTTAAGACTTCTGGAAAGGGTGATGTGACCACAGTTGACCATCACTGGGAGCAGCCATTCCTGACATGAACCTCAAATTGTCCAACAGAGGACTGCAGCCACAGCTCTTCTTTTACAGGCTCACAGGCTCAGCCATCATTTGCTTCTAGGCTTAAGGGCTTGGTTCTTCCCCGACAGGCCTCATCCTTAGGAATCTGTCAGACTACCCAAATGCTTGAAGCAGCATTCAGCAGAGAATTATAGGAAGGAGCACCACCACAGTGGATGTGCCAAACTAAATCTCCAATCTAAATTGGAGGACACATCATGTAAAGGATCCAATAAGTTTCAGTTCTGTGCATGTGCACACATTTATGGCACGGAGAGACTAGGGGTTGGCAGTATATAGCACAGTCAGTGTACAGTTGACTCCAAATCTTAGCTGGGAGCAGCTACACTCCAAATCTTAGCTGGGAGCAGCTACACCTGTGAAAGCAACTGGGAGTTGCCGTCCCAGAAGCAACAGTAAGCAGAGCCATCTATCAGTCCATGGTTCTGTGCAGTCATCCTGAAACTGATGTTCTGGCAAATGCAAAAGTTCTCCAGTAATATGAAGATTAGCTTGATCAACAATAGTGATTGGGATAAGAACTGCACACCCAGTCACTGCCCAAGTCATTTTGGTGTGACATTACATCAACTGCCATATAGCAGAGACTGTGAAGCTGGGCTAGAGCTCAGAACAGTTAGACAGTGATGCTATAGAAGCTACAGGCCATGGGTGCCGCAAATTTCTGTCACGTAGGTGTACATAAATAACCACAGACTGATCTTGTCAACTTCTCAGAAATTCTCACAAGGCATTCATAGCTGCCAGAAATCAGAAAAGTCATAAACACTAGCTTGTTACTGCAAGTTAGAAAACTGGATCATATCTCAGAACACAGAAATCTTGGCATTCCACTTATAGTTCCACAGAATGATGATCATAGTTTGTTATTTCATGAATAATGAAAACACTTAAGAAATTCAATTACATCAACAGATGGGCACAGAAGTGAAGGTGCTCAAGTACCAAGGAATATGCAATGCTGCCGGAGGAAGACATCAGCATTGCAATCCACTTGATGTTCACTTAACTTATGAAATAATTAGAGGAGAGATTAATAAACTGGAAGAAGATTTATGTAAAGATTTAACCATTCACTGAAACAGAATTGAAAGAGTTAAAGAATGTAGTATCACATTTCAGAAGCAGAATGGAAGATGCCAAATATTTAAAAGGTATCTTCAAGGACTAGGTATACAGCATCATCAATAAAGAAGTGGTAATACAAAGATTAAATAAGTCTGGAGACACAGAACAGCTGGATAAGAATGCTTGCATTACATGTGGCACACCGAGTTTGATTACAAGCACTGCAAATGTTCCCCTTAGCACTTCCAGGAATGATTCCTGAGTTCAGAGCCAGGACTAAACTCTGAGGACAGCTGGATGTCACCTAACCCCATCCCACTCCCCCCCAAAAAATAAGTAAGAAAAGAAAAGTAAAAGGAAGTGAAAAAAGTTAAAACAGATAGGGCTGTGTGCTGAAAGTGGGTAAAGGACCAAACATGATGGCCTTTCAGTACCTGTATAGTAAACCATAATGCCCAAAAGGAGAGAGAGAGACAGACAGACAGAGACACAGAGAGACAGAGAGACAGAGAGAGAGACAGAGAGACAGAGACAGAGAAAGAGAGAGAAGTGTCTACCATAGAGGCAGGCTGGTGGGGAGGGGTAGTGTGAGGAGGAATACTAGGATATTGGTGGTGGGAAATGTACACTGGTGGAGGGTTGTGTGTTGAAACATTGCATGATGTTGATCATGAAACCTGAAACTGATCATGAAAGCTTTTTAACTGTATATCATGGCAACTCAATTAAAATTTTTTAATAAATAAAAATAAAAAGTGTTTTGATATCTTAAGCCACTCCCCACCAAAAATAAAACAAAACAAAAAACCCCACAAAAAACAAAAAAGAACCCAAAACCCAAAATACCACCCCCCCAAAAAAAACCAACAACCACCAAAAATTTGATTACAAGCACTGCAAATGTTCCCCTTAGCACTCTGGATTGGAGAGATAGGACAGCAGGTTTGCTTTGAAGGTATTTAGCCTAGGCTCAACCATAGCACTGCTTATAATTCCCCAAACACCACAAGGAGTGATCCCTGAGCACAGAGTCAGGAGTAAGCTCTGAGCACAGTGGGATGTGTTCTCCTAAAAAAAAAATAAACTGAAGAAAATTTAAGATTAACAGAAGTAAAATAACTCTGAATCCAGAAGAGTAAGAAATAGATACATAAATAAATAGCTGATGGACGAAATAATAGCTGAGAACTTTTCCAGTCTGAAGAGTATTGAGAATATCTAACATACATTGAACAAAGCAAATTCAAACAAAATAAAACTAAGACACAGTTTATTTTTGTTTCCTTTTCTTTTTTTATTGAATCACCATGAAAAATAATTACAAGGTTTCATATTTGAATTTGAGTCATACAATAATTGATTAACCATCCCTCTACCAGTGTGCATTTTCTACCACCAATTTACCCAGTATCCCTCCCCCACATCCCACACCTACCCCTGCCTCTATAATTTTACTAATATCTCGTATATCCTGGATATTAATCCCTTATCTGATGGGTGTTGCATAAACAATTTTTCCCATTCCATGGGCTCTCTATATATTTTGGGCACTACAATTTTTGGGATGCAGAAGCTTCTTAGTTTAATGTCCCATTTGTTGGTTTGTTTCCACTTGCTTGGTCAGTGGTGTTTCTTCCTTTAAGATACCTTTAGCTTCAATGCCACAGAGGGTTCTGCCAACATTTTCATCCACATACCTTATGCATTCAGGTTTTATATTGAGATATTTAATCCACTTTGATTTGACTTTTGTGACTGGTGTTAGACAGAGATCTGAGCTCATTTTTCTTGTGTGTATTTTTTTGCAGGTAACTGTCCAGTTTCCCCCCCCATCCACACCAGCAGCACTTGTTGAAGACCCTTTCCTTGCTCCACTTTACATTTCTTGCTCCTCTATTAAAGATTAAGTGATCATATATTTAAGAGTCTGTGACAGAACTCAGTTTCATTGGTCTGCGGGTATGTTTCTATTCCAATACCATACTGTTTTAATTGCTACTTCTTTGTAGTACAGTTTGAAATTGGGGAAGATTGATGCCACCCATGTTCTTTTTCCCAAGGATTGCTTTAGCTATGCGTGCGGGTTTATTGGTACATATGAATTTCAGCAGTGTTTTGTCTATTTCTTTGAAGAATGTCATGGGTATACAAGTAGAAACCGCATTGAATGTGTATAATGCTTTGGGGAGTACTGCCATTTTGATAATGTTAATCTAGATCCTTGAGCAGGGGATGTAAGATGCATTTTAATCATAATGGAAAGACACAGAAAGATAGGCTTCTTAAAGTGGCAAGAGAGAAGTAAAGCTTCAAATCGAAAGGAAGAATATGAAATTCACATCAGATTTCTCAAGTGAAAATCTACAAGCAAGAAGAGAATGGAATAACATATTCAAAGTTCTTAATAGAAACAGATGCAGTGAAGACTCCTCTAGTCAAAACTATTATCTCTCAGGGGCTGGAATGATAGCACAGCGGGTAGGGCGTTTGCCTCACATACTGCTGACTTGGGTTCGATTCCCAGCATCCCCTATGGTCCCCCGAGCACTGCCAGGGGTAATTCCTGAGTGCAGAGCCAGGAGTAACACCTGTGCATTGCCAGGTGTGACCCAAAAAGCAAAAAAAAAAATCTCTCTCAGATTTGCGGGAGTTACAATAACATTTATGTACAAACAATAGCTGAAGATATTTTATCTAAATGAGGTCTGCAAGAAATACCAAATAGATTCCTACAAAAACATGCTTTATGATAAAAATGTCCAGAATTCTCATAAAAATGGCAATATCTTCATTTTTATCAATGGTTACTTTAAACATCAATGGAGTAAACTCTACTGTAAAAAGGCTTCAATTGGCTGGATGAATCAGAAAAAAAGGAATCCAACTTTCAGCTGCCGAAGACAATTCAATTCTCATGATAAATAACAGTTCAGTGTGAAAAGTTGCAAAAATTATACAGGCTATGTTTACATGAAGAAAAAAGGTAATCACTTATAAGAGATCAAATAGCAATCAAGCTAAAGGAAATAGAATACTTATATATTATTTAGAGTATAAGAATCATTAAAGATGAATGTTGTTCCTTAATCACATTTTAATTATTAATATTTATAAAATAAATGTTTGAAAACACATAATTTTGATTTTCTGAGTCTCATGTCTATTCTTTTTCTGAAGTCTTAAGGAATACAGCTTTATAAAATTATAGGTCCTTACATCTGTGTAGCTCTAACAAACTTCATAGCACCTACTGGTGCTTGTTAGGCTACTTCCTTATCTCCTGTGAGTAGGTGGAAGCTGGTAAATAAGTTTGAGCTAATTATTTGAGCTCTCTTTCCCATCCTCCTGAGCCACCTGGATATTCTGAATTGGCCATGTCATTTGTCTGTGTCCTGCTTCTGCAAGTTTCAAGGAGTGGGAATGAGTTTGGACAAAAGACCATGCCACGGAATAGCATGCACACAGAGACTTTCTTGGCTTGAATTTTTATTAAAGTTTCTAGAAGTGGCATAAGGACAGAGGTGGAAGGTATTAAGCATTTTATGGTGGCAAATGTCTGGTAACTTTGTACATAAAATTAATAAATGTTAACACTATGGCAACTATGCTACCTACCTACAATAAAAATTTAAAAATAAAACCTGCAAATTTCTCCAATTCTTTTATTTACTTATTTGGTGAAAATTCTTTTTTATGAAATTCTATAAAATTTTAATTTCAGGAAACTTAATTAATGGATTTCGGTTTCAAATGTTTATATTTTACAAGCTTTGAAATTTGTTGCTTACTTGCTTTCCTGAAAATGTATCAATTTAAGCTCCTACTTCAGTCATTCTGAGAGGAAAAGTCTTTTTGAGGAAAATCAGTCTCAGAACACTGAATCTAAGAGAAGGATGAGGTTTTTAGGAATATGATCTGGGATTATTTATGTGTATTAGCATTTTAAATGCAAAACACGACTGATTAAATGATAAACAGAAAAGACAGACTCATTTAATATCTCTGCAGGGGTAAGAACTGAATCAGCTGAGGTAGACATCCTTCAGGAAAAACAGATTTGGGTAGCAGAGGAGTTGTTTATACTTAGAGGATGAAGTGCTGTTTACTTGAAATGAACTTGGTCAATATTTAATCTTATAAAAATAAAGTATTTATATCTCTCACATACAAAGAGCTGAATGCCAAATATTTTTAATAAAGCAAAAAATAGATAAGATCCCATTATCCAGTGGAATAAATATAAAAAATAGGACGTAAAATCAGGGCTATTCTTACACCACATAAAAAATTAATTTACTTAGTAAGACAATAGTTTTGGGTACGGAGGTCTAGAGATGACAAATTATGTTTAAAACAAGGTGATGAGTCTTGTGAGAGCCCCTAGTCTGAGTCGTCTGTGCATAGATCTAGCAAGATGCAGGAACAGAAATACAGAGCAGGAGTACAGGCTACAGGAGTAGGAGCTATGCAAGATTAGGGAGTGGTGACAGTGCATGCAATGCAGAGTTTTCTCAGTGCTGTACAGAGAGAGAATACCGAAGAGAAAGAATATGAACAAGTATTAAATGTTAAGAGACATGTGATGATAATGAACATGAGTAGAATTAAGATGGAAAAAGAAGAAATGAGACACTGTCCCTGCCATTGATTTCCAGCGACTGTTGGAACAAATTGCCACAAACTTGCAGCTTAAAATAACTCAAATCGAATAGGTTTTTCTGGAATTAGAAGTTTATAGTTGAGTTTGCTGGGATAAAATAAAGACATGCAGGATGGAACGATTGTGCAGCAGTGAGAATGTTTGCCTTGCACTTGGCCAACCAGGGCTCGACCTCCGGCATCCTGTATGGTCCCCTGAGCACTGCCAGGAGAATTCCTGAGTAGCAAAGCCAGGAGTAAGGCATGAACATTACCAGGTGTGACCCAAAAAGCAAAGCCAAAACAAAACAAGGACATGCAACGGAGTTTTTCCTCCATGTGCTTACTTACATTTGCCAGGGACTGGGGAACCTGCACCACCTTTATTTCTGTCCTTGTGCTCCAATTTACTAGTCTGATAAGGCCATTACCAGAGAAATTCAAAATAGTAATTTCCCTCAAAAGATGAATTTTAACTAAATCGTTAGTACCAAACTTAACATGGATATCTTCTAGCTCACCTAAGGAAGCAAGTGAGTACTAAATTTCACCACTAACTGGTAGAAAAGATGGTGGGGGTTGCTATTTTAACTGATGAAAAATAAAAACATGTACTTGCTTAAGTATTGAAAGACCCTTTGCTTTGGCACCAGGAGTGTCACACCCAGCATCAGTCACCTGATGACATGAAATCTTTATATAGGGAACAAAATATGTTTTATTCAAAAAACATTCTGAACTCTTGCTTCTTCGGAAATGAAATCTTAGGATGTAGGAAAAACAGTATCTGGAAATAATGGTTTAAAACAGAATTAGCAACTTTTCAAATTTATTCTAAATTTAGTTCTTGTTAGGTCAGAAGTGAAGCATTTTGATATCTATGATCATTTTACTGAGGTCCTAATAATAACACTAAGTTGATTTGATGTGTATAGAATCCTAGGTTTTTTCACGACTGTTTGAACCTTTTTCCCTTGTGTTTCTCAAGTGGTGCCTTTGGGGCCCAAAGTCTTCTCCTGGAGGTGCTTGGCCAACCCAGCAATGGTGGCCTGTGGATGTGGTGCTGCTTGGGTCCAACAATGCCAGAAACAATGAGATCCACCCAGTTCTAGAGGAACCTCCATGGGAGATGCTTCATGGGAGACCATGTGTTCCTGGATGTGGGATCTGGTACCAGCTGCTCTCTGGCCTCTACATTGTCTCCCTAGCCCCTGTTTCTTTTGTTGTTGGCTTATATGTGAGGTTGAGTTGGTGCTAGTTAAAGAACTGTGTATGAGTGGGCAGAGGAAATATGGGTCAATGCATTTGTTCATATACATAGGTAATTAGTAAATAACTGCCAGCAGTGTGGCTTGAAAAAAAGATCACTTAATTGACTTAGTCTTAACAGTTTATGATATGATATGCTGTAAAAACTGTCCTTAAATGTAATTTTTCCACCTAACTTACAATTGGAAAAAATAGAATTGGAGTGGTCACCTGAATCTCTGAGCAGAGGAAAGAGATTTCCCTCAAATTTGAGATTTTTCTTAATTGTGTGTCTCATTGTGGATCTTTAAATATAAAAAATTGGATTCAGAGGTTTTAAATTTTGGAGTTAAAAAGACATGGAAAGGGGTCAGAGTGATAGTACAACAGGTAGGGCATTTGCCTTGCATACCGCCAACCTGGGTTCTGTCCCTGGCATCCTATATGGTCCCTGAAGCAATGCCAGGAATAGTGCCTGAGTGAAGAGCCAGGTGTAGACCATGAGCATCACCAGATGTGACCCAAAAAAGCTGCCAAAAAATAAAAAGACATGAAAATTGTTAAATTGTGCAACTTTATTCTTTGTCAATGATACAAGTGATTAATCCTTTACGTCCTTATAGCACTTAGTAGAGTAAGTGCTAATGATTACTGGCTCTGTTCCAAAAGCACGCTCTAAAGCAGGTGTGCTTTATCTGTTTACTCATTTACTCTGAACAGCCCTAAGTACGCACTCAGAAATATAAAAAGAATTTTGTGTTTTAAAATCTTGTTCCTTGGAAACTGGCTCATATATGTGCACCATTGTTCACATATACCAGGAACAAAACCAGCTGCCATTTGAACCATTAACCATGGCATTGTAAGAATGGTCACAGTTACAGTGGAACATCTCAAACAGTGCACTCATCCAGTAACATTGGTAATGATTCAATGTGTCTGAGCTGGGGTCTGAAAATTTACATATGAAGCAGGGGCTGCTCCTAAGAACACACAGGGAACAGCAGGAAACCAGATAGCAGAGATGACATAAACCCTGCCACATGAGAGTCACCCACGGAGTGTTTGCAAGCTCACAGAACTAAGAAGGCTTGAGGATAGGCTAAGGTGAGATGAAGCAGGGCGGGTCAGCACAAGGATGCAAATAAAAGCAGACTTTCCTCCATGTGCTTACTTACATTTGCCAGGGACTGGGGAACCTGCACCACCTTTATTTCTGTCCTTGTGCTCCAATTTACTAGTCTGATAAGGCCTTCCTAAAGGAGCAATATTGTCAGCTAGTAATTTCTGGGTAGCAGATCATTCAGATTCTCAGATGGTTGCTGTCTTTTGAGTAAAACCACGTGCATATTCTCAGGGGAAGCACAAAGAAATCTGGGACACTCCTCACCACCAGGGGCTTGTCTTTGAGAATATTCATATATTCTGTCCCAGAATGAAAAATGGGCTCCAAGGGAAGTTCTGTGGATAGCCACATAGCAGAAAGGGCAAAAATACTGCAACATACCAATAGCCCAGAGTGTTGTATAGTTTGTGTGGTATTCTATTAAGGAAGTCTTGCCTTATAAAGTGCATGCTCATTTTCTAAAAGTAATTCCTTAGGGGACTGGAGCGATAGTACAGCGGATAGGGCATTTGCCTTGCACGCAGCTGACCTGGGTTCAATTCCTCCACCCTTCTCGGAGAGTCCGGCAAGCTACCAGGAGTATCTCGCCCACACGAGAAAGCCTGGCAAGCTACCTGTGACATATTCAATATGCCAAAAACAGTAAGAACAAGTCTCACAATTTGTTTTGAGACGTTACTGGTACCCACTCGAACAAATTGATGAACAATGGGAGGACAGTGCTACAGTGCAGTACTAATTCCTTAGGGACATAACACACTAGTGATAAATATATTTTCTTCACTCTATCATTAACACTAATTGCTACTTTGAAAAAAGGATTAGACCAGGCAGTCTCATAGATCACCTCTGTCTAAAACCACCCTGGAGCAGGTCACAGCTTCTCTAGGATGACCTTCCTCTATTAGCTCTCCTGTTTGAGTAAACTCTTCTTATTATCACTTTTTCAGTTCCAGAAGAGAACCAGAACAGCATTGGTGGTTCTCAACACTAAGTGAATACCTTTATAAATGTCTGTTTCCCTGAAATTTGAAAGTAGCATGTCTCTAGTTGGTATGATTGCTATTAACATTCTGGCACTGTCTGGCACTGTCCTCCCGTTGTTCATCGATTTGCTTGAGTGGGCCCAGTAACGTCTCCACTGGAGACTTTGTTGTTACTGTGTTTGGCATATTGAATATATCACAGGTAGCTTGCCAGGCTCTGCCGTGCGGGCAAGATACTCTCGGTAGCTTGCCGGGCTCTCCGAGAGGGGCGG
>JAOXYA010108408.1:0-10710 GCA_028565675.1 Sorex palustris | reverse complement strand
GCAGGGCATTCCCTTTTGTTCTCTCTCTCCTATTGGGTGTTGTGGTTTGCAAAAGAGGCAATGGGTGACAATCATGTGTGGTCTGTAGTCTACTTTCAAAATATAATTTTTGTTATCAGAAGAGAGGGATTTTTAAACATAATATTCATTCTGCAATGTTCACACAAAACGTGAACAATCAACTCACAATCTTGTCTTTTCTTATTTTCTTATGGACAAAGAAGTGGTTCCGTGTCACTGAAGTACCTGGCAAAAGATGCTTGTTCTCTTTTCAAGATACATTAAATGCCATTCACAAATGACCACAAGTGCATCAAGCACCTCTAAACTGACCTACAAGTGTCGGCACCTGTGTCCCGGAGATCCCTCTCTACTCTCCTTTTTATTTTCACTTGATAGGTCTTCCTGCTTAGAAGCTGTGTGCACTTTGGTGCAGCTACCAATCCAGAGACTTCTGTCCACGCGTCTTTTAACCCTTTTCTTCTCCCTGTTCCGAGTCTACAGTTCAGGGGTCTGCCACGAGGAAGGGCAACAGGCCGCGGCTCAGCGAACAGCACATGGCTGAGCAGTGACACCCTCGTCAGAACCCAGGCGTCACCAACAAGGAAGACGAGTAAGACGGCCCCTGCTTTAGGGAGCGATTTATTTTCTAGACCATAGCTTTAGAATTACTTCCTCGATGTGCCTTTAAATATGTGTGAGGCCCTGCACTCCATCTCCAGCACCAAAGAGACAGACAGATGATCTTTCTCAGGGGCCAAAGCAATACTACAATGGGAAGAAAGTAACACCACATCAGGGAGGGTGCTTGCCTTGCACGTGGCCGACCCAGGCTTAATCCCCAGCACCCCATACGGTCCCCCGGCCCACCACCGCTCCCTAAGGCGGGGGCCGTCTTACTGGGTCCCACAGGCCCAGGAGTGAGTCCTGAGCACCACCAGGTTTGACCCGAAACCCAAAATAAACTAAAAAGGGCCAGGACAATATGCAGCCTGTAGGGTTCTGCCTTATGCATGGCCGACCATTCCATCCCAGCACCCCACTTGGTCCCCCGACCACCACTAGGAGCCAGAAGGATCCCCCGAGCATCGTCGGGTATGGACCAAAAAAGAAAAAGATCACTAATGAAAATAAGAATCTCTTTCTTAAGTTGTGTTGCTTACAAAGAAGCATATTAGGAGAATACAACAGAACCTGAGAATAGGCTTTAGTAGGGATCTCATCGCAAGGGGGTATGGGGGGGTGGAGGGAGGGAGAGAGAGAGAGAGGGAGGGACATGGAGACATTGGTGGAGGGAAGTGACACTGGTGGAGGACATGGTGCAGAAATGGTTTACAGTGACAACACTATGAACCTCAGTGTCTGAAATAAATTTTTTAAACGAATTATTTTGTAGATTGTAAAGATAGATGCATTTAAAGTACATATAGAAATATCTGTAGCACTGCAGCACTGTCCTCCCGTTGTTCACCCATTTGCTCGAAAGCCCAGTAATATCTCCATTGTGAGGTTTGTTGTGACGGTGTTTGACATATCAAATACGCTGGGGTGGGGGGGGGGGGATTTGTCAGGCTCTGCCGTGCAAGCAGAATACTCTCAGTAGCTTGTTGGGCTCTCCGAGAGAGGGCGGAGGTATCAGACTTGGCTCGGCCAGGTCGGCCGCGTGCAAGGCAAACACCCTACCCGCTGTGCTATTGCTCCAACCCATATAAATATCAACATTTACAAATATGCATAATAATGTCACGTATATATGTATACACATCCAAAACAACCAGTGGATAATGAATTAACAAGTTAATCTGGATAAATAACAGTCTGCAATAGTAAGTTAATCAGAACTTCTTTGAAATGACACAGACTGCGGGCGGGTTTCTGATCTCTCTGGTTTCTACTCTGTCTCTCCGGGATTCCATGGCAACATTCCCTGCCTCTCCAACCAGCTCTGTGAGTAAACGTCACCCAATGAGCATTTGATTCATATACCCAAATATTTTATTTTCACAATAATATAAAGTGACTTCCTCTCATACAATATGCCATTAATCTGACAGTATTGAGCACATATTCCAGGAAACAGGAAAAAGCTAATATTTTCCAGAACATTAAAAACTGAATTAGAAAATATGATCTCAATAATCAAAAGGTAGTTTGCCTTTGTACTGAATGGTATCTTACCTGTCGTTATTACAACTTACATAGTTAAACAAAGAGAACCAGGCAGATTAAATTTGAAGACAGGAGTAATTCACACAGAAATATTTTTCAGACTTTTTTTGTTCTTTGTTTTGTTTTCCTGCAAGGCTTACTTCTGGGTTGGTCCCTAGGGATCATTCCTGGTGGTTCTCAGGGGATCCTAAAGGGTCAAACCTGGACTGGCCATGTGTGATACAAGCACCTTAGCCCCTGAACTATCACCATGGCCCTTAGAAATGTGTCTTATCACAAAACAAATTAGATCATCAAGATAGTAGAGATATTTTGAAATACAGACTTGTAAAATAAAAGTAGGGTTTGCCTAAAAATGAGTTTGGAGGTTCAAGTATCCCTTGATAACCAAAGACTTGCTGAAGGGCAATTTTTCAAATTTTGTCTGACAACACCATTAGCATGGTGTTGATTATGGACCATGAGTTCATCTCAACTCTGTGACTTACTAGTCGTGTGATACTGGGAAGGTTTCTTCACCTTCCAGCATTCTGTATGGTCATGGAGATATTCAAAGAAATTAATATAGGAATATTAACAAAATCGTCTTCAGAGTTGACGTAAAGAACAGAATATACGTGAAATAAATGTCACACTGCTGGACACAGAAGCCCGCCATGTAAAATAGCTAGATGTGAGCCAAGCTGGTCAGCCAAGCATCAGGGGCTGCGGTAACCATGGCGACCTCCGGGCAGAGGCATCTGAGTCCAGGCACCTGCTTCATATTTGTCCTCTCCAAGAAGTGAAACCAACTAGAACTATCGGCCTGCAAGTGGCATGCACTACAGTTGCTTGAGAATAACCTAATTTTGTAATCTAGTTTGTATTAACCTGGAAAATGCTATCGTGATGCTATCAGCAGTATTTGAGGAAAGGTTATTACCACGTGTGTAAATGTTTGACGAACAGACTAAGTGTATAAACCAACATCACAAATGAAAGGCACAAGCTACTTCTCACCCTGGAGCAAACCCACATCCACTCCATCATGTTGATTTACAACAGCTTCCTTATCTTGGGTGCTTTTACTGATAAATTAAAAAACAATCATGCATTCCACTCATTGTATGAAATGCATTACCCCTTCTGTTGACCTCAGCGTGCCATAAAGTCAGTGTGTCAAAAAGCAAAAATGATGCCCGAGAAACATCCCCAGCTGGTTACTGATTACTCTGACCTTCCTTTTATCAACAAAAACATGAAGTGACCTCCCCACACCACCCCATTTCAAATCTGAAAATAAGCTGAATTCCACACAGTCAACAAAGACGGGAGGAACTGCTCTTTATTTCAGTCTATTCAATTAAGGAAAGTGTCAGCTATTTCTCTCTAATTCAAATACAAAGTCAATGGCAGTATGCAATGAAGTGGAAGAGTTGGAAAACACCTAACTTTGTACCGTGACATCTCAAAGTTCTGCTTCAGTTTCATAGTTTCAAAGAGTAAGTTAGAAAACTTCCCATCATTGGCAATCCTAGTTGATAGCAGTTCATGGTAGCATGGGATTTCACTGCAGAAAGGTGCCTCTCAAGTATTACTCACCAAAATAATAGAATGTTTTTGAACACTAAATTCATACATAATAAAAGCAAAGAATTATTCATAGTTCGTTCACTGGGTTCTTCACAGAGCATCATTTATGTAGAAATTTGCTTGAAGGTGGTATGTTTTTGCTTTTTAGAATGCAGGTAATTGATATTTAAATTTTTGTTTCAAACTGATTGAACACTCAATTCACATGAACATATAATAACAAAATATTTTATCCTCTTTCTTCAAGTTTTTAAGCTATATTATCAGATAAAATATTTCAGAATTATACTTGCACTGATAAGTTTTCTGACAAAGTATTTCCCATCACTTGCTAATTTTGCAGTGAAAATTAAGTTTCCCTACTCAGCTGAACTCAACAGAGATGGAAATATAGATGGTCTATGACTTGAATGTAGTGGAAGACCTGGATAAGGAATTCTTGCTTAAGCCTACACCCATGAATCCAACTCACCAAATTCATGGAAAATGACTGCGTTGGTAACTCAACTAGTGTTTTCTAAACCATGACCATGTGCAGAGCCCTGCACAGGAGACACACAGAGAAACAAGCTTCATGTACTGCACATGGTGTGTGGGATTTGGATTTTAAAAGGGAACTTTTAAAGAACCTCAACAACAAAAATAAAAGGCTGGAGTGATGGTACAGCAGGTAGGGCATTTGCCTTGCACAGGGCCAACGCGGGTTCGATTCCCAGCATCCCACAGGGTCCCCTGAGCACTGCCAGGAGTAATTCCTGAGTGCATGAACCAGGAGGAACCCCTGAGCATCACTGGGTGTGACCCAAAAAGCAAAAGATAAAAAAATAAATAAAATAAAAAGAAAAATAATTAATCTTGCCTTGTAGCCTTTTCTCCCCCAAAGAAGTACCCAGTCCAGCACCCGGCCTGTCTGCAGAGCTGGACCCACCAGGAAGTTGGGGCTGCTCAGACCCTTCCTCAGGGCAATACAATCCCTCTTACACCCACAACGCTGCACCCCACGTCTCTCTCTGCTCATCTGACACCACCCAGAGACACCTCCACCTGTCCATCCATCCAGTCCTACTGCTGGACAGCCTGTTCATAGTTGCTCCATCCCACGTGGGCCACAAAAGCTGTCAGGAAGTACTCAGACCTCAAACCCTCCTCCTCAGTGCCAGGATCCCACCTATGAAACCACTTAGATGGAAATTCCAAGGTTTTAGCGTCTAAGGCAAGGTGGCAGACGTCCCGGGCTACCCTCAAGCCAAGGCCGCCAAGAGTGGCCAACACTACCCCAGGAGGACGCAGGGCCACAGTCCTGAGGATGGCAGAGGAAATAAAGCTCTAAAAGAAAATGAAATCAACTCAAGGAAAAATGGATGTGACATAAAAAAGAATCTGCTGAAATGGAATAGAACAAGATAAGGAATACAGTAGCAAGTCGGGGAAGAATTTGGCTGAAGGCCATATCAGTGATCTCTGAGACAAAACACAAAATAGGAGGCCATACAAAAGCAACTCTTAAAAAATGGAAGAAAATGTAAAATATTTAGTGAGTATAAAAAGAGGAACAATCTTCAACCAGGAATATCTAAAGAAGAGGAAAATGAGAAAGTAGACTAAAAAAGAGGAGATAATAGCTTAAATTTTCTCCAGTCATTGGAAGGAAATCTGTGTACAGATTCAAGAAACCCAAAGATTACCAAACAAAATATACCCACATAGAATATTAATATAATGTAAATATTATATTATAAATAAATATAATAAATAATATTAAACTATCATGTAATATTATAAAATTATTGTGAAATCTACAAATATTATAAAATATTAAATATATTTCAAAATATTAAAAAATCATATAATAAAAAATAAAATATACCCACATAGAAAGGCACACTGTGAGAAAGGGCAAGAAGAAAAGAAAGAAACAGATCACGTCAAGTGGAAAAAGAGAACCAAAATCTAAAATATGAGGCAACAGCATCAGACCAGGAAAAAAGCCCAAAAAGTCACATTTTACCAAACAGCGTTCACTCTAAAGAAAGCACTTAGAGTCAGGGGTGCACATTTGTGACTGGAGAAGGGACTAAATCATACCCACTCTTATCAAAATATACACCCAAATATAGCATCGTCGAAGTTCATAAAACCTCTCCTCACAGACCTAAAGAAACACATTGGCAGTAACAATAATAGTGGGAGACTTCAAAACACCTTTGCCACCGCACAGATCAACCAGATGAAATGTAGGTAACGTTACAAGAGCCCGAACTGAGAAATTAAAAGGACTGGGGTCAGTGGACATACCAGGGTCTTCTATCCGTAAAGAACTGAATCAAGATTCTCTAGTGTACACAAAACACTCTCTCAGACATAGCACATACTAAGAAATAACCCGAACACTCGTGAATTCACAGTGAAGAACTCATACCAAGCAACCGCTCAGAAAATAAGCCTGGAGGCAAAAACTGTCCAGGAATAAACAGGTGGGAAAAGATTCCAACCTGCAAGCTACAGGGGAAAATACCTGCTGTATAACAACCGGATCAAAGCAGAAACAAAAAAAGAAACCAAGGGGCTGGATCAATAGCACAGCGGGAAGGGCATTTGCCTTGCACGCAGCCAACCCGGGTTCGAGTCTCAGCATCCCATATGGTCCCCCAAGCACCACCAGGAGTGATTTCTGAGTGCAGAGCCAGGAGGAACCCCTGAGCATCGTTGGGTGAGGCACAAAAAAGCAAAATAGAATAAAATAAAAAATAAAGAAAAAAAAAAGAAACCAAAAGTTTCCTTGACATTCCTTAAAACAAATGAGAAGGAAGAAACTATTACATCCGGGATAAGTCAAAAGCTGTACTAAAGGAGAAATGCGTAGCAATACAGGCCACTGGAGAAAAGAAGAAAAAGCTCCAATCAACAATCTAAATACACCTCTTGGGCCTCTGAATCCCAAAATGAGTAGGAGGAAAGAAACAATGAAAGTTGGAGCACAAAACAATGATATGGGAAACAAAACAATACAAAGACTCAAAGAAACCAAGAGCTGAGTCTTCAAAATAATAAACAAGATAGGCAAACCTTTGACTAGACTCCCAATGAGCACACACACACACACACACACACACACACCACGCACACACATATACACGTACACGCACACACACACGCACATACACACACACACGCACACGCACACGCACACACACACTTAAAAATACCCAAATAAATCAAATTTGAGATGAACGTGGAGAGGTTGCAACAGATTCCTCAGAAACGAGAGGCTCCCATGGAAAGCTCGTTGGTGTTAAGCCGGAGCTCCCAAAAGAAATGGAGAGATCTTCATCATGCAGCCTGACAAGCTGTGTGAGGGGACAGGAGAGATGTCAGGAGTGATTCCTGAGTGATCCCTGAGTCGGGAGCGAAGGTGAACACACTGATCAGACGCCAGGACATGGAAACAGGGACTAAAGACCTCAACAGAAGGTAAGTGGCTCGTGAGAAAAATAACAACAACGGACTGTGAGACAATGAATCTACATGCCTACAAGGGTCATTTTTATACTGCTTTCTAGCACAGCACAAAAAAATCCAAAGAATCTAAACAAACCCACAAAGCAGATGCTTTTATCCTTGGAATGCAGATAAGGTTTGTAAATGCAAGAGTGCAAAATCCAACGCGACCCTCAACCTACTCAAAAGACCGAGGAAAATGGCAGAACTGAGGGTGAAGAATAAGCACTGGCCAGCGGCCATCGAAGGGCAGAACCGTGGGCACGAGCTAGGGGTCAGGCGGGAATCCCTGGGCCAGGGCAGAGGGCCCGGGAAGAGGTAAAAGACACTCTGGGGGTCTTAAAGAGAATCTCGGCCCTGAGTGTATCCCCCGAGACCCCCCAGCAGAAGCTCCGAAACCCCCTTGATGCCAGCGTGGGCTCACCTCGCAAGTGGAGGGACAGGGGAAAGTTCTCCACTCCAGACTCCTCACGCTGCTCCGTTGGGCCTTGGGGCCACGAGTGCGGGGTTGGGTGCTGCGGAGATGGGTCCCAGGTCTCCCAGACGCACGCCTAACTTTTTTATTTTTAAGTTAAGCAAGACGTTTTTCACTTAAACCTACTTTGCCAGCTGTGAGAAGAGTGAGGTGATGGGAAGCGTGGGGAGAGAGAACGCGGGCCTCTCTGGAGTGGAAGGAGGCGGCAGGGAAACGACAGCCCACCAGGCGCGTCCAGGAGAGCAGGGCCAAGGGGAGCAGGGACCATCCCTCAGGGAGCAGGAACCATCGTCCAGGCCTCACCACACGGCAGCTCCACGCTCAGAGACAGACGCGGGCAATTACCCGGGCAGCAGTGGTCACCTCTGCTGAGGTTTTAGACTGGGCTTCGCTAAACACTGGAAATTTACTGTAAGAAAAATTCTTTAATATAACAGAAACAGTAAAATAATAAACTCAAACTATTTTTAAATGGCCAAGGAGAAATTTTGATATTTCCCATCTGAAAGGAAGGTATTTTGTGTGCCACTACATTCATGAAAACAGAATTACAAAATTGACATTCCAAATAAATACTTGTAGGTACCATTAAATATAAGATTTATTGCCAGTGATTTTTTTCATATTATATTCTCTTAATTTTAAAACATTTTTAGAGTATTTAAAAAAATTAAAGAATTTTGGAGAGTATTTAAATTACAGGTTAAGCCGGAAGATTTTTGTTTTTTAAATTTTCTATTATTGTAATCCCCATTACTACAGAGTTACAAAATTAATTATGACTGAGTTTCAAACATACAATATTCCACCCACACCAACCCCAACTCCCACCCTCCATCACTGCCCGTGGTTTCCCTCCTCCCCTGCCTCCAGCCTACTTGCTATTCTTTAGTTCCCGGACATGTTCTAGAAATTTGTCTTTAGAGCTACTAGAAGTCGAAAGATATTTAAAAGCACCGTGAGACCACCGGCAGCCTCGGCCGTCAGAGAAGCAGGTCGCAGTGCCCAGGTGCCAATTACTCGCTCGGGAGCAGAGACCACAGCTTAAAATCATTACCAGACAGCATCAAGGCAATTAGACAAATTACCTGGAATCAAGAAAACTTGCATTCTTTTCCTGACCTGAATAGAAGGTACCAGAGGACAATCTCAGAAATTGAGGGAAATTATAGAAAAGTGTTACAACATGAGTAAGCATTCGTTTGTTTTCATCTTGCAATTCAAAGTTGTTCAGGCATTCGAAAATCGAACCTGAGAGTAGTCCATCAGTATGACGCATTCCAAAAGAGGCCTTCAAGTATTTCAGAGATTCACAGCACTCAAAACACACTCACGCACACACACACACACACACACACACACATGCACACACACAGAGACACACACATGCACACACGCATGTACACACACAGTCACACACGGACACAACACAGTCACACACAGACACACACATGCACACACAGACACACACAGACGCACACACGCATGTACACACACAGTCACACATGGACACAACACAGTCACACGCAGACACAACACAGTCATACACAGACACAACACAGTCACAAACAGACACACACATGCACGCTGCACACACACGCACACACACACATATCTACATAGTAAATAAAGTCTCAACACTTTGTGACCATTTAGTATCCTTACTGAATCAATTCTTTTCCAAATCTACCATGTATTATCTTGAAAATTAAAATAATATTTTCAAAGATTGTTCTGTCTGGTATAAACTCACAAGTAAATGAGATGGGAAATTAATAAATTCTAGTGTCCAGAAATTTCCAAATAAGATTGTGAGGTTTTGACTTTTTTTCTCAAGCTGAAAATAATTCCTGGAATACAGTGTATGGAGGGAACTCCTTTTGCATGCATTCCCTTTCAGCAAATACCTCTAAAGATAACATGATGCTTCCTAAGTCAGGGAAGCTGAATTGGCAAAATATTGATTATTCTGAAGATCTCCAATGATAAAGATAATGAAATAACTATTTTTAAAGACTTGGGGGTGAATTTTGAGGCCACGCCTGCAGTGCGCAGAGCTCTCTCTGGGCTCTGGGCTCAGGGGCCAGTCCTGGTGGGCTCAGGGCACTGATGGAGGGAGATCACACTCACACCACTGCACAGGAGGCATCGCCCACCACTGCCCTATTTCTCAGGCCCCAGTAATCACTGAAATCATGAAACAGATGCAAAGACTTAGAAGCGCTGAGGCATTAGTAGATGAAAGTTCCAATGTATATCAATATAACCCTCTTTGACTAAACGAAGATCTTACTCTCGAAAAGACGGGCATGTGAGCTCACAAACTCCCCCAGAAGCATGTGGGCAGTGTGCTGACCAGACCAGAGATGCCCGAGGCTGGAGTCCAAGCCTCCGTTTACTGACAGTGGGCACTGCTTACCTGCTCTGTCTCCTGTTTCTCACCGGGTATATGCAACATCTAGTTTTCACTAGGAGAATTTAAGAAGATAATACACACATCACTTTATATAACACCTCTCATCAAAAATAATTTTAGTTATAAGAGTCTGAAACAGGGGCTGGAGCAATAGCACAGTGGGTAGGCCATCTGCACGCAGCTAGGCCGTTTGCATGCAGCCGACCTGGGTTCGATTCCCAGAAGCCCATGTAGTCCACCGAGCACCGCCAGGAGTAATTCCTGAGTGCAGAGCCAGGAGTAAGCCCTGTGTATCACCGGGTGTGACCTAATGAGAAAAAAAAGTCTGAAACAAAACTGTCTGCTAGGAAACTCAAGTTAGTCACACACCTTCCAATACTGAGAGAAGTCGGAGACTCAAGCCAAGTTGGATTTCTTCCTATGGCTTCAGTCTTAGGGAAACACTCCAGAGGAAGAGTGGAACCCAAGCAAGGCTTTCAGTGCTATCTAAAGAACCTCCAATTGGATCCTCCCAGGATGGGAGATGCATGTTGAAAGTAGACTATGGACCGAACATGATTGCCACTCAATGCCTCTTTTG
>JAOXYA010108382.1:0-10710 GCA_028565675.1 Sorex palustris | reverse complement strand
GGAAGGGGGAGGGGGGGGGGGGGGGGGGGGTGCAGGTGGGGGCGGAAGCCACTTACTCATGGTCCAGGTTCAGGGCTTTTCCAAGAAACCACTGGGGCGGGACCTGGTAGGGGACACAGGGCCAGGGGACACTGGGTTGGGGGACACGGGGCTGGGGGACACAGGGTTGGGGACACGGGGCTGGGGACACTGGGTTGGGGGGGCCAGTGGGGGACCCTACGCCAGGGGACCTGTTGTGGCAGGTCGAGGGGCCCCTGGGGGCAGCAGTGATACCGTTCCTGGCCATGTCACCCAGCATGCCCAGCACTGGGCAGGTCCTGCAGATATGGGGGTTCGGGGGTGTGCTGGGGCCCGTGTCCTTCTGACCCCCACCCGGGGACTCTCTTGCTCTGCCCCATGTACTTGTCAGCAGGGGGCTCTGAGCAAGGCGCGAGGAGCTGCGGGCAGGGGGGACCTAGAGTCAGCTCCAGGCCTGGGGCCAGCGGCCACCAAACAGGCCCTGAGGGGCCCCACTCCCAAGGCGAGGGGGGAGCAGGCACAGGGCATGTGTGTGACTGCGCCCCGAGCCCACCCGAGCTGCTCTCTGCCTCACCGGCCTCCTGCCTCAGTCGCCGCCCCCCGGCAGGCCCCACTGACTCATACCTTCTGGTGGCTCATGGGCTGTGACTCAGATCAACCTCGTCTGCTGGGCCCCTTCCACCCCCGATCATCTGCGACCACCCAGGGGTGTCTGGGAGAGAGGCAGCCATTCAGTAGTGGACAGCAGCTGCCACCCAGGGCGCGGGCCGGCTCCATGGAGCAGGAGGGCAGAGCTCCCGGTGACCTGTGGGACCCAAAGGTCCCTGAGGACAGGTGGGTGCTCGGCCATCTCTGGGCCCTGCAGACCCACCACCACCCAAACCCTCCTCCGCCGGCCCTGTAAGTCCGGGTAAGTGCTGCCTGAGGTACCCACTGCGGTGCCATCCAGGGGAACAGCATGATCTCACAGGTGTGGTCCCCGGGGGCCGGGACCCTGCTCACCGGTTGTCCTGCCCACGGTTTCACGCTAGAGTGCCTGGGGCTGGGTCACAAGGGCCCGACCCACGGGGACACGGCTCACTTTCGTTCCTTCTGAGGGGCCAAGTCCAGTTTCACCATGGGCGGTGCCTACGTTGTTCTGTGGGCCCGCCTGGCCAGCAGCCACTGGTCGCTGCGTCAATGCACTTCGCCCTCACTGGGAAAGACTGTCAGGAAATGGACTGCCCCACGATGGCCTCCACACCTCTGCTCTCTCGTCTGGAGGACACAGGAGAGCTGCACACGGCTCGCAATGCTCTCGGGCTGGATGCAGGGCAGCCTTATCTGGGGAGGCCCAGGTCCACTCCCCAGCACAGCAAACAGCACCAACACCACCGGGGGTGACACCAAGCACGATACCAGCACCAGCACAACCTATCCTGAACAGGAAACCGGCATAAGGGCTACGTGCCTTCCACGATCTGCCCCCTTCTGGAGAATTCTGCCCTGATGAGGAGCAGAAACCTGCTGTCACACCTAGAAAGTTGAGTCAGGAAACGGCGGCTGGGTTCCAAGGCCCGAGAAGCCATGGCCAGTGTGGCTGCGGCAGGAAAAGCCCTGGAACCTGTTTCAAACGAGAGGCAGGAGGCAGCTGTGGGTCCAGGCTGATGCTCTGGAGCTGGCGGAGGAGAGGGGTGCAGAGGGGTCCCTGGGGCTGGCTGCGAGTTCGGGGCCGACGGCGTGCAGCTGAGCCATCACACACACCGCAAGGCGGCCATCCAGCCCTGGAGGCCACCCACCAGGACAGGACAGACCCTGCCTACCCTGGGCTGGGCCCAGCACCATGAGAGCCAGGGCCAAAGCACGGGCACAGCGAGCAGACGTTTATTCCGGAGGCATGTGCGGGCGGCATGTCCCCACGCCTGCTCCCAGAGGCCCGGGCAGTGCTGGCAATGGGGCCGGTGCTGGGCACACACAGCTGCTCCAGCCCGGGCGAAGCGGAGACGAAGGCGGCCGTGCCCAAGACTCCCCTCTCCCAGCCGTGGGCCCTGGAGCCCCTGCTCTGCAGAGGGAAGCGCGGCCTCCCTTGGGGTCACCGTCCCAGGCAGCGCTGGCCAGGGAGCCCGCGTCGGGGAGCCTGGCCCGGGGCGGGTGTGACGGCGGTTCCTGCCCTGTCAGAAGCGCGTGTAGGCGGCACGCTGGGGCTGCTGCGGGGGCTGGTTCTGCTGCTGCAGGCGCAGCTGCTGCGAGTAGGGGTCCTCCAGGGCCTTGACGAAGATAGTGGTCCGGGGGCCCGTCTTCCACACGATGCCGTCAGCATCCTTCACCGACGACTCCACGGTGATGTGGTGCGTGCCGAGGATAGAGAAGTTGAGCAGAAACTGGGTGCTGAAGTAGTCGTTGTGGGGCTCCACTTGCTGCTCCATCTCGTTGGTCACGTGGTCGAGGGGGACCTGCAGGGGCAGCAGTCAGGCCACGGGGGACCCAGCCGGCCCCCCTTCCCTGGTGCTGCCTCACTTCCTCACAGACACAGCATCCTCTAAAAGGTTCACCCCCGAGGTGACAGGGGCCGCCGGTGCTTGGCCCAAGGCCACGAGACCCGCTCATGGAGCCTGCAGCACCTGGGCTGGAGGGCCGGCACCCACAGGCTAAGTGGCGCCACCAAACACCGACACCCTTGTCCCTCTCTGGGACAAGGATGCTGCCTGTGGCGACGGCAGGAAGCTGCTCAGAGGGAAAGCAGTGACAGGCACAGGCGGGACTGGCCTCAGATGCGTGGAGCTCAGCCCAAGGGGCTGCTGCAGGCACAGGGTCACACCCAGGCCCTCCACGGGTCTCGTGGGGGTGTCAGGGCTCAGCCCCACGATGTGCCCCTCTAGGCCCCAGGGGGACGGTCAGCTCAGCCAGCACTGAGCCAGTCCCTGCAATACCAACCCGCGGTGCCCAGCAGCAGGTGTCTGAGGCGGGACAGTCCCCAGCACCAAAGGGCCGGACTGTTCCCTGAAGACCCGCCTGGTCCCCACAGGGCCACACGCTTCACGACACAGGCACAGCAGCTGGCCGCAGGGAAACCCCATGGGCAGGAGAGGTGACGGCAGCTGTGGGCATGGCCTCGGTGCCAGGCTGTGCACGAGTGGGCGTGGCCTCAGTGCTGTGGGGAAGAGCTGGCCTGGGAAGGCCGCCAGACCAAAGGCAGGAAGGACGGCTTCAGCCTGCCCCTGGACACACCCACGGCGCCCTTCATCTACCCCAACACCTGCTCATCCCACCCCGAATGTGCCCCTGGCCCTGGGGGTGCGGACTCGGGCACTGGCCAATGGGGCAAGCATGGATGGTCCAACCCTCGCCATGGCCGAGCAGCACCCTGGTGACTCCCATCGATGGCACAGCACTGAGGGGCCTGGGCTGCCCTTCCCCCTGCCCTGTCTCACGGCCCAGGGCTGGAGCCACCCGAGTATCAGGGCCTGGATGCCACATGGGCCCCCCCCCCGCCAATCGTGACCTCTCGTCTGTGGGTGGGACCTGCAGCCACTGGAGCCACCACTACTGGGTTGGACCACACCCCCGCAATCACCTTGTAATCCTGTCCCGACTTGCTCTGCAGCGTGGAGGAGACATTGAGGCAGACGGACTGAATCTTCCGGAAGAGCCCGGGCTTGGCGCCATGCTGGACCACCCCCTCCACCTTCAGGGCCAGCTGCTGGTTACTCTGCACGGCGATGGGCTCGGCGGGGTTCCGGGGTGACGGTGACAGGGCAAGCTGGAACAGGTGCCAGGGCTGAGAAGGGGCGTTCCCCCAACCAACATGGCTGGGCAGAGCACTGCACACAGAGCACACGTGCACACACACACACACAAATCATATACCACACAGAAGCTCCCACACCATGTGCAGACACACAGACATCACACACACCACACACAGAAACACACAGACACCTCCCTGCCCGTGCCCCACAACAACCTGGCCCGGTGGGGTCCTTCTCGGGCAGCCACTCAGCTGCACCAGGGAAATATACTAGGGAAATTCTCATGTCCGCCTGCTAGCTCAGGTCTCATGTCATTTAAACAGCCTCAATTCAAGTGGAAATTAACTTTAAACTCCAAGCAGATACCCACAACCGGGTCTCAAGGTAATAAAGTCTACGCAAATAAACCAAATGAGCTTGGTTTTGTTCTGGTGGTCTTAGGGGCGTACAGGACCGTGCACGGCCTCCTGCACAGAGCCTGCACCCCAATATCCCTCCTGTACAGAGCCCAACCCCAACATCCCTCCTGCAGAGCCTGCACCCCAATATCCCAGAACCTGCACCCCAATGCCCCCTGCACAGAGCACACACCCCAATATCCCGCCTGCGCCCCAAAATCCCTTCCCCTTCCCCCCTCCTCCCCCTCCCTTCATCTCTCTCTTCCCTCCCTCCCCATCTCCTCTCCTCTCCCTTCCTCCCTTCCTCTCTCCCATCTCTCCTCTCTCCCTCTGCAGCCCCCAAACAACACTATAGCAGGAAGTGTTGTTGCACCTGTGCTCATGGGCCCCTGTGGGTTGCCCCAGAACCTCCTACGTGGTGTGTGCCCTATGGTGTTTGTCTAAGTGACAAACGTCACTTCTAACTTCTCACTGGGATTCTCGAAAACATACACCAAGGCTGAAATGATGTACGGGGGGTAGGGAGCTCCTCGGGTATGTGGCTGCCCTAGGTTCGATCTCGGGCACCCCACATGGTCCCCCAAGGCCACCGGGAGTGATCCCTGAGCACAGAGTCTGGAGTGAGCCTGAGCATCAAGTGCACCCCTAAACAAAAGAACGAAAAAACCAAGAATGAGAGAACTTGGCTCCCCAGTCCTGGCTCTGACAAAGGCAGAACGGCAGCCCACAGCAGGGCGGACCCCAACCAGGCCGGGCCCCCAACCAGGCCAGACCTCCCAACCGGGCCGGGCCCCCAACCCCAGCAGGGCAGGCCAGAGCTGCCTCTGTCCTGGCAGTACGCTGGCCCCATTACCTTGATGCTGGTGGACTGAAGTTTCTGGAAAAAGTATCTCTGGAACGAGAGGGGAACTTTCAGCAAAGCAATGATGCCGTCACAGAGGCAGGCCGTGTGCTGGAGGAGAGAGAGAGTCAGTGAAACCCAAGACCCCAGCCAGATCGACAACGTCCTTGCAGGAGAGTCAAAGCCATGAACGACTCTGGCACAGGTCAGGAAACTGGCCAAACACCCAGTGCCAGTACCTGGCAGATGGTCCCACCACCGAGTCCAGCGACAGAGCTTTATCTTGAAGACTACTCAATAAAGAAGTAGACCGGGGGCAACCCATATTCCTGCAGGGCGTGCTCTTGGGGAATTCTGTCTCTCCAAGAAGCTGCTGGAGTCAGGAGAGACCAGCCCCCAGGCTATGCCTGGAGTCTAGCACCAGGGGCAGCAAACAGACTCCTGGCCATCCCCTTGCTGCCCGCTAGGGATGTGGCCTGTGGGCATGAAGGGGGACTGACTAGCTGACCGCTGGCCAGCTCGGGGGCTCAGCCCAGCCCCGGAGGCAGCTGTCTCACTGCAAGGGCTCACAGCCTCCTGCTCCTTTAGTGTTTCCTGGGAAGCCGCCATCCTGAGCACACACCGGGGAGAATGGATTTGGGGGAAGCCCCAGAGAGACCCCCCAGGTGGAAACTTCCCTTCCTGGTGGTCAGAGCTAAAGGCCACTGAGCACCCTCGCCCTTCGCTGCCTGTCCTTTGGGCCCGCTCCTTGTTGGGTGTCCCCCAATGTCCAAGCCAGATCCAGCTGCAGCCAGATCCAGCTGCAGAAGAGTCCAACTCAGGAGAAGCCACCATGGGAGCGTGGCATCCTCAGGTGAGGCAAGGCCCTGCGGCCAGCCACCAGGCACCTCAGGGCCAGCCGGCGGAGGGCTGGGAGCCCGCACGCAGGCAGAGAAACAGTTCCTGAGGGTGCCACGAGGCCACAAGCCTGCAGGCAGGGCCAGAGAAGGCCCAGGAGGCGCAGGTGTGTGTGGGGTCCCCACGTCCCCCCAGACGCCCCGGGCCCAGAGTGCTCCTGGAGAGGTCATGCTGCCAGGGCAAGAGACTGCAAGGCCAAGGCACATGGACACCGGAGGCCAGAGGGAGGCGGCAGGACACCGATGGGGCCCTCAGCTTCCGTGCGGGATCCGGGGCGCAGAGGAGCCATCACTGGGAACCCTGGGACTCAGGAGGTCCACGGCACGGGGCCACACAGAGAGGAGGGCAGACCCGCCCCCGCCGGCCTGACCCGCCCGCGCCACTTGCCATGTAGGACACGGGGGTGTACTTGCGAGTGAGCGCCTCCACCTCCTCCAGGACGCGGCTGTACACGGACATCACTCTCCTCTCGTACTCGCTGTCAGCAGGCGCGGTCCCCATCGCCCCGTACTCCTGGAAGCTGCAGGGGGTACCAGCACCATCAGCAGGCGTGTCTCCCCCTGCCCACACACTCCCCACAGCCAAGAGGCGCAGCCACCCCCAGGCCCGTGCCTGGATGTGAGGCACTGGGCAGTCCCCACCACCGTCCGCCAAAGAACAGACCTGGCACCTGCTCTTCTAACTGTGACAACTGTGCCGGGCGGGCCGAGGCCAGGATGGAGGGTAGGAGCTGCCACATGTGAGCTAAGCCCACCCCCACCCCCCTGCCGACATGAGGCCTCACCGCCCAGGTCCGGTTCCCAGGAGGCTGGCCCCCATCGGCGGGCATGCAGGTGCGCGTGCAGAAGCTGGGAGTGTGCGGGCACCAACTCACTGGCACCGCGAGAACGGGGAGGAAAGCAGACACCTGGCGCGGCAGTAAAGGTCAGGGTGTCGTGGAGCCCAGAGAGGGGTGGGAGCAGGACGGGCTCTCAGCGGGTGAGAACGTCACATGCCTGCAGGGCCCGAGGAGCAGGACGCCCTCACCCGGCCGCGGCTCTGGGAGGGAAAAGGTCGGGGCCTCGAGGTTGGCGCCTGCAGCTACCGGCCTCACTGCAGCGGGAACTACAGTTAGAGTCGGGTACTGCCAGAGAGACTAATGGGGAAAATGAGAATCGTGCTTTAACGAAAGCACTTTTAATAATTAAGCATCTAGTGGGGAAGAGAGGAGAATTTCAACAAAGCGAAACAGGCATTTCTATTTTGTTTGGGAGCCAGAGAATGACAAAGTTACATTCGACCCTTATTATCGACAGGGGCACAGCAGGGAGTGCTCAGGGCTGACTCCTCCCTCTGGACCATGGAGGACCGTATTTGGTGTCAGGGACAGAGTCCAGGCTAGCTGTGTGCACGGCCAGTGCCTTCCCTGCTGTACTCCTCTCCTGCCCCTAAGTCATCAATCTTTATACCAAAGTTCGATCGTCACATGGAAGAAGAAAATCGAGATTTCTCCTCGAAACCAGGAGGCAGGTGGGACATAAGCGCGTCCAGGCGGGCGCCCTGGGGACAGTGCTGGGGCTGGAGTCGGGCAGTACCTGGCTGCCTCTGGGTCCAGAATCAGGGCCTCGATGGCGTGCGAGATGAGCAGACAGCTCTGCTGCTGGCTGAGGGGTTAAGGAGGGGTTGAGGGGAGCGGACAGCCCGCCCCTCCCCCGCTGCCCCCCATCACTGCAGCCTGTAGCCACCAGCAGATGGCGCTGCTGCTCCAGCACCTCTTGGCTCCTCATAATCAAAGGTCCCTGCTGGCGAGGCCCAGCTGTGGCCAGTCGCCGGCAGCTCCTCTCCGTCTCAGATCTTGGGGTATCTCTGGTATGAGACCGGGTTCCCCAAGGCGGGTGTGACCCCCTGAACCACAGCACCCGCCTCAGGGCCCTCTGAGGGTCCTGCGCTGGGAGCCACTTACTGCCTCCCTCCCACCCGTGGTCTGGGCCACCGGGAAACACGGAAAGTGCACTCAGAAGGCAGAGATCATGCAGGGAGCCAGGGGTGGACAGAGAAGAGTATGTCCATCTCCTCTCGGGCAAGGCGCTGCAGCTGGAGGCAAGGGCCAGCAGCATGGCTGCACCACCCCAGGCTTCCAAACCCCGGGTGGAGTTAGGAAGGAGAGTCCGACGGGACTGCCGGCTGACAGGGAGGATCTGGAGCCTGGTCAGACGTGGATGTCCGCACGGAGGAGAGGGAACTCAGCATGGAAAGGAAAACGTCCCCAGGGCTGGGGCACAGCACAGCAGGGAGGAAGCTGGCGACACCATGTAGCCAGCCCAGATCTAATCCCTGGCATCCCATAGGGTCGGAGAACTGTCAGGACAAACCCCTGAGCAAAGGATCAGTGCCTGAGCACTGCCGGGTGTGGCCCTCAAGCAAAACAAAAAACAAAGAAAACTTCCTAGAACAGGGAAAGGTTGGACCAGGCTTGGATACAGTTCCAGGTTCCTGAGACTGGCAGAGTCAGCATCGAAAGAGGCCTGGTAGAGGTCCCCGTAGCGAGCAGCGAGGCTCCGGAACTCCTCCATGGACTGCCTCATCTGCAGAGAAGGGGAGCCAGGAGACACAGGCATGAGCGCCAAGGACCCCCCACCACCACCACCACAGACCCAAACCCAGACCCAGAGACTGAAAGCTCTGATCCTCATGCTGCTAAACTGGACAAAATGATCCCAAACAGCAAATGAACAGAACTACTGCGACAGGAACAAGAGCCGTCACATTTACAGCTCCTCCCTGCTTCACGGGGCCGCCCTCCAAGCCCTCAGCAGTCTGGGGACACTGCTTTCTGCTGTGTGACACAGGGCATCCTCGGGCATCCAGCACTGACAAGGCACCAGAGTCAAGCCACTGACTTAGAAATTCCGAGACTTTTCAGCTCATGGCCACAAAACCCTCAGAGCGTAGACACAAACCACCCTGGAAATCGGGAAGACTTGCCTGGTTGGAGATGCGACCACACCTCTGAAGGTCGTTCCCCAAGGTCATGGCGATGGTGGTGGCGATGGCAGGTGGAGGGCTGGTCTTCAGGCTGTTGCAGGTGCAGATCAGCTGAGAGAAGGCTTGCAGAAGGTCAATTCTGAGCTTCACAAACTCACACTGAAAGCTTAGTGGGTTCAGGGGTGTACTGGCAGCCTGGGGAGAGAAGGACTTTGACTGAGGCAAAGGGGAGACAACAGTGAGTACGGGAGCACGAGGCAGCAGGTGAGTGGGGACCCGCAGCGAGAAGTCGCTTCTCACCCTGCGAGCATCAGCTCAGGAAACACGGCTCCAAACACCAGAACTGTCTACTGATGGCAGAACCACACAGAAGCAAGAGCTCCGTGAAAGGCTGGCTCGAGGGAAAGGCTTTCCCCGGGAAGAGCACTTTGCAGAAACACGAAAAGGGGCAGGGGTGCCCAGGCCTCGGAAAGCGGTGGGTGGCCCAGGAGGGGCCAAGCACAGGTCCTCACCCCGTCCTCTGGGACCCCTTAGCCGTGCCCGGGAGGGCCAGCACTACTCCTGGCAACACTTGGCCGGCTGGGCCGGAAGGTTCCATGTTCAGGCCTGGGGGCCACAGCCAGGTGCCTCCCTACCCTGAAAGGGGCCTCAGCGCCTCTGGCCGGACTCCCCAGGACCCCATGCTGAGGAGAGGCGTGAGGCCACCCCCCCCCACCCCCGAGTCCTACTTCTGCCTGAACCCAAAGGGCGTGTCAGCACGTCTCTGGCAGCAGCTCAAACGGGATGCCGGGAACAGGGAGGGCAGGCGCTAGCAGGGTACAGAGACTCACCGTCAAGGAAGCGATTCCCTTGTGGTAGAATCTCAGGGACTCAGCAATGCACGAGAGCGCGGAGCTGTAGTCCTCCTCCTGCAGCCCTGCCAGGCAGTGCTCCGCGCGCGAGAACTCCTCCAAGCTGTGCAGCCAGAAGTAGAAATGCTCCGAGGCCACCTGAGTCAACAGGCTCCCGTAGAGCTCCTGGGCCATGTCGTGGCTCCCCTGCAGCCGAGAACAGCCGCGCCTCAGGGTCCAGACAAGGCCGACTCTCCCCGAGGACACTGCGCGTCTGTGCGACACAACGCCGCTGGCCTCAGCCCCGACAGCGGGCAGGCGGGAGGAGTGACCAAGCCTAGGGTCTGAATCCAGAACAGGCGACCTGAACCTCAGGCCAGCGGGGCAGGGGCTGGTAGGGAGAGCCTGCAAGGGACTGTAATGGAGTGTGTGAGCACATATGCGTGCATGAGTGCAACCATGTGTGGGTTTTTTTCTTTTCTTTTTTTTTTTTGCTTTTTGGGTCACACCCGGCGATGCACAGGGGTCACTCCTGGTTCATACACTCAGGTATCACTCCTGGCGGTGCTCAGGGGACAATATGGGATTATGGGATGCTGGGAATCGAACCCTTGGCCGCGTGCAAGGCAAACGCCCCACCCACTGTGCTATCAATACAGCCCCTAATTTTATTTTGTAAGCTAGTTCACAATATTTGATTACATTTAATATTCAAACACCAATCCTACCACCATTACAACTTCCCACCACCAAATTCGGGATGTTTCCACCCCAAACCCCAACCCCTGTCCCAAAACACAACTGAAAGAATGTATTTTGTATAGTCTCTTATGAAGAACTGCTGAACATGGTTGCAAAAAAGTGTCCATATAGGAAACAGTGTGAAGATTGTTCTACTTTGGCAGGAGCCACTTAGACATTCTATAGGATACACTAACGTGTTGTGGTTTGGGTGATGTGAGCTTTGGTATATAGGTCAGAAAGTATGTATATGTGCACACATTCATATATGTATATATATTTCCCTCTGATTT
>JAOXYA010108347.1:0-10711 GCA_028565675.1 Sorex palustris | reverse complement strand
TCCAATGGAGACGTTACTGGGCCCGCTCGAGCAAATCGACGATCAACGGGAGGGCCTTTACCTTTACCTTTACTATTCATATTTAAAAGAATAATTAAAATGTCTATTTTTATGACTTTAAAAAACTGTTTGGTCCAGCCCCAAGAAATGAACATTTCCTTTTATATAAAGAATATTTCTTATTGCAGCTATATTTGCTTACATAGAGACAACCCAAGGTGGATCCCCAGCACTTAATGCCCCCTGTCCCCCTCACTGTCAGTAGTGTCAGTAGTGACCCTGAGCACAGAGACAGGAGTAAGCACTGAGTACCATCGGATGTGACCCTCAAAAAGCAAAACAAAAAAATAAGAATATTTCTTGTGAAAGTTTTTCTTTTACCTAGTTGACTAGTCTTTGGGGGGGAAGGTGCTAATATTATTATAGTTTCAATATCATATATTTCCCTTCTTAACACAGTTTGTTCTGGAACTTTCTGTTCTTGTGTCTTATCTCTGTTGGTGGATCTCAGTGGCTCTTGTCCAATGGTCATTTTGGGACTTATAAATTCTGCTCTGAAGGTTAGCAACCTTGCTTTCTGGGTTTTGGATCTTCTGTCATTGTTTACTTTTAAATTTTGCTGAAAATTTCCTGCTTTTTTAGTTCTAGATCAGCGATCAAAGAGGCACTGACTTAGGCACCATATATACAGGGATGAGTGAGTGAAAAGTAAGTTGGGGCCTGGCGGGTTTTACAGTCTAATGACTGAGGCAGCCACGTGACTAAATACTAATACTTGGATGCATTTACACACTCTAGTAGCCGAAACATGAGGGACGTGAAAGTTTGATTACTGATACCTACTTATGGAGTCAAGGAAAGTCTTATAGTAAAGGCAATGCCAAACTTTGCAGAAAGTCTGTTTTCTTTACGAAGTAGAATGGAATTCCAGTCAAAGGTAACAACATAGGAAATTACATGAATGTTTGAAAGACAAAGTCACTTAGATGAATGACACACACAGTGACAATGAAGCTCTGAACACACAAAGTCTTGTAAATTATGCTGATGAAATAGAACAATACCAGAGACTGCAGGTCCTTGTCTGCTTTCTAAGTTCCAGACAACCCATTTAGAAACTTGTGTCATTGTCTCCTTTGCAAGTTGGCAGGATATTAAAAAACAAACAAACCAAAAAAACCCACCACCAAATGTTTCCGCATAAGAAATAATATTTTCAAGCCCTAATGCTCATTTTTCAATCAAATTCAGGGGAGGTGAAAAAAAATTTTAGGGCCAATGAGTCAACATAGTCCTTAGAGTGTCTTGAGACAAAGAATTTTATTAGAATGTAAAAAAGAATAATTGATTAAATCAATCTAGTATTAAAATCCTCCATGCTTCTGTGGTATTCTGAATTTAAAACAATATAAGATCATTCAAATTCTCCCCACCCTGGAAAGTTGATGTTTCTTACTCAGAGGCACACTTGGATTTTGTTCAAAATATAGGGGGAAAGTATTAGCTCAAGTCAGAGCATAAAGACCCTTCCCATTTCCACTTCTCTAGATTATTGGTTTTATCCTATATTTGTAATATTTCTAAATGCTTCAAAGGGGGCCAGGGCAGACATAACTTCACCTCATAGACTTCTGGCTCCAAATCATAAGTCTCCTGAGTATTTTTACTGTATTATTGATTGAAAACATTTAACATATCTTTCCTCCATAAATTCATGTGTATATAGCTTCCCCTTTCCCTGTAATACACACTTTATAGGCAGGAGGCAATCAATTGAACAACTGTTTTATGGAGAGGCTCATATCTTGGGGAAAAAAACCCATAACACCTTACATTCATTAATAGTGGAACCCAAATAAGGTACTTCATTGTTGCATTCTTTTCAAATTATGTTTTGCCCTTATAGGTCATGGTATTTCTGTGACTTTTGTCAAAATAACTCCTAAGAAGAATCAGGGAAGGAAAAATAGTGGCTTCTATGAACTGGGAGAATTTTGAAAAGGTGTGGATAGCAGGGCTAGAGGGCCAGGTAACAGGAGTAACAGTTCTGTTTTGAAATCTGCTGCTCAACCTAAGATCCAATTTATCAGTTTGGTTATGTACATTTGGAAATACAGTGTTCAATTACTTATTTTTTCAACTAATATTGGATGTGCATCTGGTTGAGTTGTGGACACTTTGCTGCACATGAATAAAAGATGAAGCTGAGAGCCCAGCCTAAGGAGCTTGCATTCATGTTCAGTGGTCGAGGAATCCATTCCTCACATTATCATCACACTTTATTACCGTGCTTGGCCAGGGCAGGAGGGTTCAAACCTTCAGACACCCTGCAGTGTCCTCACATTTCCAGGTGAAATTTATGTCCTAAAATGTAATCTCTGTCAAATTCAACAAATTCTACTATAACAAAATGCCTTTGATTTAAAAATTTAAGAGTGTTTAGTCATTGCTCAAGATAATTTAGAGAGGTTTACCTTAAGTTTAAGTTTACTTTAAGTAAAGTCTACCTTACTTTGGCTTTCCTTGACTTTTCCCAGCATTGGGGACACAGATGTAGAGGATGCAAGGCACTTACTTGCTTTATTTATATCCAGCCATGAGTATTCTAGGGGTCACTAGATTACAGACCCAGGGATAGACTCTGAGCACCATTGATTCTCCCAAATACTCCCTGTTCTGCCACTACCAAAAAGAACTTTCAGTATCACCGGTGAGGTTTCATCTTACTTCTAGAAAGGATTGTCTGTCCACTGCCACAGACTGACCATGAAAAATTCTAACCCAACCAGTGTCATTTTGGAATCATTTTTAGGAATATGGGTAATAATATAGTAATAATATAGAGCATGTATAAAGCATACATGTATAATGTATATGTAAATATATGCTTATGTGTCTATAATATGAATACACAAGCATATAAAGCATATATATATAATGTTGATCCTTGAACAACATGGATTTGAATAGCAAGGATTTACTTATACACAATTTTTTTTCTAATCACTGTATCACTGTCATTCCATTGGTTGTCGAATTACTCGAGCAGGCTCCAGTAATGTCTCTATTCCTCCCAGCCCTGAGATTTTTAGCAGCCTCTTCTTACTCCTCATTTCCCCACGATTGGAGGCTCTTTCTACGTCAGGGAAAGGAGAGCTATTGTCGTTACTGTGTTTGGCTTATCAAATACACCATCGGGAGCTTGCCAGGCTCTGCCCGTGCAGGCGGGATATTCTCAATAGCTTGCCGGGCTCTCTGACAGGATGAAATGGAAGAAGTGTCTTACAATGTGTCCAGAAATCAGCCTGGAGTGTGGTGGTGGTTGGGCAGTGGAGTTTGGCTGCTGGGGCTGGGTCCCTTGGGGTGGGGAGGGCTTTCACCTGCCCCATAGCCTGGTGCTAAGTCCGGTGGCAAGGTTCTGGGAGCTTCCTTTTATTCTTCCGTCTGGGAGGAGCATCGGTGAGTATTGGAGGGTGACTTATGAGATTATCTGGTGCCGGCAGGATGTGGCTTATGGGTGTGATCCCTGAGTCACCAGGGACTAGGGAAAGCAGGCAGAGGAGCTCTGTTCTGGGTCCCGTTGAATCCAGAGTCCAAGGTCACAAAGTTCCTCATTATCTGGGTTCTGTGGGACTTCATTCTTGTGTGAGGCTCGGCCTGAGCATCTGGAAAGTGGCCTGGAGTGTGGCGATGGTTGGGCAGTGAAGGTTGGTTGCCAGAGCTGAGTTCCTTGGGGTGGGAAGGGCTCTTACCCATCCCACAGCCTAGTGCGGAGTCTAATGTAGATCCTTATTTAGATTTAGCTAACTGTGGATGGTGGTTAGTTGAAGCTGTGGATGCAGAACTCACAGACATAGAGAAATGACTGCAAGAGAATTGAGCAGGCATGGATTTTGGTGCTAGTGGTGGTGGGGAGGTGGGGGAGGTACTGAAACCAATTTTTCAGAATAACAAGAGACAATTGTAATTAAGATTTGAAATGTTTGACCACTTAGATTTAATTATCCCTGGTCCCCATACAAGGATGAACTATATTTAAACTATCAACTTAAATTTTCATTTATCTACATATTAAAAAGAACACAATATTGACAAATTATAACATTAATTGACTTGTATCTTTAGCTTTTACAGTGAGGTCAAGATTTTTCATGAGTGGAAAAAGGGGTGTCCTGCTAACCCCATCTTTAGCCTTGGGAAGAAGGCATCCTGTGAAATGAGTCATATTACATCATTCTTGTTAGAAAGGTAATCGGAATTAACTTGACCCAAATTATAGACAGAGCTTCTTCAAGGGACAGAAACCAATCTTGCTAGCCAAATCCTAATAGGTCTGATCAATTTTGTGAAAACAGTTTCTGATAAACATTCATTTCACTAGGTGTCCTGATCTGGTGGGCGGAATCCTGGGGATGGGATTGGGGGATGTCTCTGAGGCAACTGTTCTCATCCACAGCCATCTGTGAAAACCATTTGAGTAGTTCCTCAGAATTCTACACCCTGACTGGTTTGGGTGAGACTGGACATTAAACTTTTAAAAGATAATTCCAAGGTCCAGTGTAGAAACTACCCATGGGGCAGCACAGGTACAGAAGAACTTGGTATTTGAGCATAAAAATTACTAAGGTCTTGAGTATCTTTCTTCTTGAGTAGTAGAGAAAGGTATTGTAAGACCATATATATTTTGGACATGAATTAAGGGTTCATGTCAGGATGTACCTGTAGTCTGGCATAACTGCATGAGGGAATTCTAGTAACTGTGAAGGATAAAAGAAAAGCCAGCCCTTTGAAGCTTTTCATACTGAAAGAGAAAGCAGGCATCAGATCACATAATAAGGGTAGCATGACTTTCAAACCCCAAAATTCAAAGGGGACCCTACTTATAAGGGAAATCTCAGAGACAAGAGGCACACATGGGAGAATATTATTGGAAAGAGCATTTTGCTAAGGAATTTTTACAAATGGAAACTGATTCAAGTTCATGCCATATATAAAAACACAACTGCAAGGTTGGCAGAAAGGAAGGTAACAGCTGCATGCAAATATTTTTCTGAGGACGCTTACCCACCCTCACTCAACTGTCTCTCCTGGGGGCCCCAGAGCCGCTCTGTTTGGATCCTGCTTGTGATAAGACTATCCCCCTGTCCCTCCTAAGACCATTGTGTCCCCATAAGAATGACAACATATGATAGCTGGTAAAAGAACTATTCTTTTCCAGAAATAAAATGTTTTTACCCTGGGTGATTTAAGAATGATTCATTTTAGCATTGGTAGAAAAGGACATAAATTGTGTAGGAAACACAAATTGTATGGGGAAAACAATTACATAAGCCACATTTCCTGTGTACCCACACCTGAGTGCTACCTAAAGTATTTGCCTCCAGAGTCACTTAGGAAACTTTCTTTTCCTTTCTTGGCCCGTAGATGAATGGGCTGGATTGATTTGGGAGACTTTGAGAGTGATAGTTGTAGGTTGAGGGCATTTGGGGAAATAACTGCAAATTGGAAATGGATATTTGCTGTGCTGTTCAGTTCAAGGAAGAGTCTAGATCACTTCTAGGGCAGTTTGGGAAATTGCTACTGTTTGACACAGATGTCCTTGGTCTGGCAGAACTGTGCTTTCCTAGGCACCATGTTTCTGCATTAAAAGAGGTGTTTCCAGGCCAGATAGAGTACAGAATTTAGGGTGCTTACCTTGCATGCATCTGACCCTTGTTCAAGCACTGCATAATCCACTGAATACTGCTGAGAGTGACCCCTGAGAATAGAGCCAAGGATAATTCCCAAGCATCACTGGGTATGCAACCCCCAAAAAAGCAGGTGTACCATTCATGCATAGGTCTGCTGTATAGAAGCACCTCGCACAGGGGCTGGAGATTAAACAGAATAGTCAGTGGATCCACTATGAGTTTCTAAAAAAACATTTCTGAATAAAAGATACTTCATGCACATTTTATTCCCAAAATTAATCATTTTAATGGAGTGGAGTTTGTTTGATCTTCTGTATGTTGTCTAATGTCATATAAATAAAAAATCAATGGAATGAATCCTATTTTTCTATTAATAAAAATTTGGACTTTTGTGAGGTATGGACATGATCACTATCCAAGGATCTTCGCATATACTTACCCATTTTTGTCATTTGGTTATATAGGAATATTTATCTCGCTTCACAGAGGAGCAAGCAGAACACAGAGCGTTCAGTCACTTCTTTAGAAAAACTCAGATGGGGGAACTGGGACTCCAGGCGAGGCTGGGCCTTGAATCATGTCGTATCCACTTCCCTGCACTCTAGCTAAAGGTCACGAGGGGGTGCTTATGATTTTGCATGGTTATAACCCTGCTTCTTCTTCTAGAATGCCCCCAGAAACATTGTTCATATGCACACATGACTTACCCCTGTCCAGAGTTCATCAGTCGATGGATACCCTCGTGACTCACTGGCTTTATATTCTTTCCCTGGTGTTTCTGAATTGGAAACTAGCCAGAAGTCAGGATCTGTTTCTCTTCAATAATTGCAAAATTCAGGAGCTGTTGGCAGCCATAACTACCACCACATGCAGAAAGAACTCTGCAACTAGAGATGGGAAGGAATGCAGGTCCTCGGAGAAATGAGAAGGAAAGACCAAGAGTCCTGGGGCATACAGCATCTGTTCCCAGAATTTCCAAGTCTTGCCACATTCCCAGTTGGGATACACACTATCTAAAGTCTCTAATTTTTTGCCGAAGTTACTTTTTTTGTCACTTACAACCAACATAATTCAAAGCGGCAGAGGCAATTCAACTCTAAGCACTAAACCAAAGATTTCCAAGTTCTTTGCCCTTTTATCCACAAAGAAGCCCTTTACAGAGGATGTAAGCCTCTCTCCAAGTGACTGTGTCCTCAGGACAGGGGCTGTTTAGAAGAACTTTAGTTAGCACGGCATGTTTGCATAGATCCTGCAGGAATTTGTCCCATGATCTCTTGTAAAAGAAGGCACCAGAACACTGCCTCCGTTAAAAGATGGAAACTGCCTTTTCTTTAAATTGGGCTACATCATGCTCTTGCTTTGATAAAAAGACAAAATCAGTTATGCTACCTCAAAGGCTTAATCTAAAAGGGCCTTGCTGCTTCTGCCATCTCCAAATGCTGTCCCAAAGCCTCCTGACAAGGAAGTCAGTACAGTTGCTAGAAGATGAAGGGTGATACCGAGGAGAACCCAAGTATCCAGCTAAGAGCCAGTGGCAGCTGCCTGACCCATGAGCACGTTGCTCTTACACCTTCTGAGCCTCTAGCTGTATAAGTGCAGGTGAATGAGTTGACTTGAGACAGCAAAGAATTGGAAGACATGGTCAATACCTGGGATTTTAAATCACCAAGTCTGGATAACTGTTTCTACACCAAGAGGTAAACAGTACAGCCCGTTTCGGTTTTCATTTTCTGGTTTTTAGTTAATATTTATAATTAAACATACATTGTGGATGGTTGTCTTGAAGGCTCTGAATGGTTTCTCCCTAGGAGCCTGTTTCATGGGATGTTGGGAGTTGGTGAAATAGGGAAAATAGTATCTTACAAGACATAGAGAGGACAGGCTGGGGCAGGGGAAGGGGGTGTTGTTTTGTGGCCCACAGAATTCTTTGACATATACGAGTATAAGAAAAGGTTATTTTTACCAAACACTTTGGAAGGCTCCTAAGGGGTAAGAGTGAATGATCATGACTGCAGAAATATGTGAAGTGCATGAGCCTGGTGTCATCTGTGTGCTGGGTCCATGAAGTCCCCTTGCTGGAAAGCAAAGCTCCAGGCAAGCCTTAAAGATATTGAATGTCCAATTTCAGAACTTCACAACAATGCCTTCTTTACAATAGTCCCTGTATCACTCTTCCTTCCCATGGAACTGAGAGGTATAATGACCGGGAATAAACAAAAACAAGGTAGGTAAAGCTTTTCAACTCAAAAAGAAGTGTAGAAGTGTAATGTCAATGTCAATAAGAAAATCTATAATTAGATTTAGAAAATCTCCATTCGCATCCATCACAGATTTGGACCAGAAACTTCATGAGATGCCGTAATAAGTGAGGGAGAGGGAGAAGACAGTGGTAATATTTACAGAGGTTCCTGGTATCTCTCCACAAAGGATCAAGTGGAGACTTTAAAAGAGAGAAATCTGGACGACAACACTGTCACTCAGGGGTCAGAGTTAACAGCAGGAGCAGCAGTGAACGCTGGCTTTCTGCGCCTCTGATTCATATAAGAAGGACACATTTCTGGGATGATCCTGTGACATTAGTTTCCTGTGGTTGCCATACAAAATTACCACCAATTTCACGGCTCAATACATGGGACTGGAACAATAGCACAGTGGGTAGGGCGCTTGCCTTGTATGCAACCATCCTGAGCCAATTTCCAGAATCCCATATGGTCTTCCAAGAACCACCAGAGTGATTTCTGAGTGCAGATCCAGGAGTGACCCTTAAGCATTGTTGGATGTGTGGCCCCACAGCAAAACCAAAATCAAAACAAAACAGCAAACATTTCTTCTCTCACAGTGTGGAGACCAGACATCTGAAATCAGTGTTAGTGGGCAGCGGGCTTTCCTTCTGGGACCTTAGGGAGCATGTGCTCTATTGCTTTTATGTTTCTGGTGTCACTTGGCTTGAGGCTGCCACTTGACACCACTTCAATCTCTGCTGATAAGGGCCAATCAACTACCTTCTGGCTTCTTTTTATAAGGACTGACAAAGTTGCACTCAGGGACCATCTGAATAATGCAAGATAATCTCCTCATTCTTAACTTCATCCCAAGTGAAAAAAACCTTTTTCCATATAGGAAAACATTTTCAGGTTCAGGGATTAAGAATTGATATCTTCAGGGAGCCATTGAATAACATCTGCTCTAAGTGCAAAACCAAGTCTCTTCTGAACACATCACATAGACCAAAACTGAGAGCATTCTGTGAAAAACTGGCTTGTGTCCTCTAAAAAATACTTGATATTGGGGCTGGAGCGATAGCACAGCAGGTAGGGCATTTGCCTTGCATGTGGCCGACCCGGGATCGAATCCCAGCATCCCATACGGTCCCCCAGAGCACCGCCAGGACTGATTCCTAAGTGCAGAGTCAGGAGTGACTCCTGAGCATTGCTGGGTGTGACCCAAAAAGAAAACAAACAAACAAACAAACAAAAAATCCCTTAAAAACCCCTTGATATTCTGAAAGAATTATGGAAAGATGTGATGAGAGGAAAAAAATAGTGATTTTGAGGTGAGAGGAAATGCAAGAATTCACAAACTAGTGCTGCGTATGATCCTAGGATGAGATGAGTGAGATGGGAGGGTGGGGGGTCCCATGCAGGCTTTGTCAAAAAAAAATAGCAAGTTTGGGTGCTATGTTAAATAACAGCAATATATTGATACTGCATTGCTAAATTTTCATGCTATGTAGAATACTCTTATTCTGATGAAATACATGCTATAATATTGAAGAATTTATTTTAAAATAGAAGATAAAACTACTGATAAAAAGTGGGATAAATCTATATAGCTGTCTATATCTAACTATATCATTGTCACTGTCACTATCATCCCATTAATCATCAATTACTCGAGAAGGCTCCAGTAGTGTCTCCATTTGTTCCAGCTCTGAGATTTTAGCATCGTAAACTTTAAGCTCTCTCTCCACGGATGTAGTACACTAGCTGGAAGTCCTTGGGCATGATGGTGATGCGCTTGGCAGGGAATGCGCAGAGGTTGGTGTCCTCAAAGAGCCCCACCAGGTAAGCTTCACTGGCCTCCTGCAGGCGCCATGCTGACAGCCCAGCTCTAGGAGCGCAGGTCAGTCTTGAAGTCCTACAACATTTTGCGCACCAGCCGCTGGAACCGCAGCTGGTGGATCTCACATAGCACCATGGAGTCGGGCCAGTAGCTATGCGGCTTCTTTATGCCACCCCACGGCTGGTGTGCTCTTGTGGACCACCTTATACATTCCAATAAGCCTTGGTGGTTTACCGTGAGCCTTCCTGCCCGTTGACTTGCACGCCGTCTGCTTAGTACAAGCCCTTTCGTTCGTCCCAGCTCAGCTGGAGACTCCTTCAGGGTTAGGGAAATGAGACCGATTTACTAGTTTAAAGAGTTCTTAAAACATTGAAATCTAACTGTATACCCATATTTAATCTACTTATCTGTGCACAGAAAGCAAATGTGGCAAAATGCTACCAATTGGTGAATTTGGTGGAGCTTATAGACCAGTTCTTGCCCATTTAAAAATAGGTTATTGGATTTTTTATTACTTCAGTGTATAATTCCTTATGTATTTCTTATCAAATCTATAACTGCAAACATTTTCTCCTAATTTGTGGGTTGACTTTTATTTACTTAAATGGTATCCTCTGAAGATGCAAAAAGCTTATCATTTTGGTGACGTTCAATTGTTTTCTTTTGCTATTCATGTTTTTTGGTGCCATATATGAAACTCCGTTGCCAAATCCAAAATCATGAATATTTAGCCCTTTTTAAAAAATTTGTAAACTTAGATCTTTGATTTAATTTTTAATATATATATGTATATACGGGGACCAGAGAAATAGTATAGCAGATAAGGTGTTTTCCTTGCACACAGCTAACCCTGGTTTGCTTCCTGTAGCCTAAACAGTCCCTTAAGCCCTGCCAGGAGTGATCTCTGAGAGCAGAGCCAGGAGTAAGCCCTAAGCACAATTGATTTGATCCCCAAACTA
>JAOXYA010108324.1:0-10711 GCA_028565675.1 Sorex palustris | reverse complement strand
CATTCCATTCTAGGCCATGGGTCCTGATGTGAAGTTCTTCAGCTGATTTTCTCGGTCCTATCTTGGCATTAAAATCATCCACAATGATCTTGTAGAAGGTGTGCTCTCACTAACATCAATGCTGTGATTATAAAACTGCAGGTTAAAATACTTCCCAAACTGTGCGATACGATATACCTCAAAGAAATAATCAGTCTTTATAGAACCTAGTACTAATTTTCATAAATGCCTGTCAGTATTAAAACAATCAGGTTATTCGACGGCCTGAATCAAAGACTTTATATTTTAATGTCATTGATTTGATCTGATTCTATGAACATACTCTGAAAAATTTCCACTTTAGATGGCTTTTTAATTTGGCTACTAATTCCATAAAGTTTAGGGAGTCAAAGCTCCTTCAATAAAATGTGTCATGAGTCCTTGAGTTTTTACCTGATGCTCTGTTCTATTCAAAGTTTAATCTTATTGCCTCAGTCAATCCCCGAGTGTTAGAAACTGGAAGGATTTTAGAGCTCACTAATCCAATTTCATCATTTCACAGATAAATAAACTAATGTCCATCACAGTGAAGTGGGTGTGTGAATAATCCAAGCAAACTGTTGAGAGAGCTGAAACTCAAAGGTAGGCTTCTCTCTTCCCAGGATGATATTTTCCTCAATGATCAATGATCCTCGGATCTCATGAGGTAAACAATGTGCTAGCGACACCTGCAAATATTGTTTCTACAGTCAGAGAAGGAGCTGAGAGCGGCCATGAGGTGCTGGCACAGGAGATGGGGAAAATTCTTTTCTATGCCACTGTCTCCAAACTGGCGAGGATGGACAAAGGAGGCAATTCCTAAGACATAGATAATGCTCAGAAAATCATTTCCACTCTCTGAGAACCATATTCAGAAACATTATAAAATCTCTTCTGGGCTCTAGAAGTTAACGGTGATAATTATGATGAAACATTCTAAAGGTGAGAACTAAAATCTAAAAGTGATTATTTAAAATTCAAAGAGATCAGGGGTCAGAGAGAAAGTATAGCTGATAGTGCACTTGCATTGTATGTGGCTGATCTGGGGTCCATCCCTGGCACCCCATGTGGTTTGCCCCATGCCCCCAGCCACCAGGAATGACACCTAAGTGCAGAGCTAGGAGTAAGTCTGAGCATCGCTGGGTGTGACCCTTTGGCTCCCAAAATAAAAAAAGCCCCACCCACAAATTCTAAGAGATGAAGCATTCTGGTTCTCTGCCTCATTTGCCTGTAGAAAGCTTTTCCTCATGGGCAGTACAGAAATCTGGTGGTGTCATTTTTTTTTTCAGAGAAATTCAGTCTAGAGATGTCATCCAGGGACAGCAGGCAGAGCAGAATATCAGCAAGAGGTGCCATCACAGAGAGACTGTGTGAAAAAATACCCACAGCCTGCATGGTGAGACCACCTGGTCTCATCTACCTTCTGGCCTCCTGCCTCTTGGCACAACAGAGCTGGCAAATTCAAGTTACTCCACAGATTCTTCCCTGGAGAAGTTTTTTTAGCTCCTCAGGAAAGACATATGGTTCCTGACAATTGGACAAGTCTCAACAAATAAGTCAGGTCATGCTAAGCGCTATATACCCGTGCCCACAACACCCCCACTGATGTCATTTACTAGAGTAAATAACAAATAAGAATTAAGCTGTTGAGAGAGTCCTCAACACGGTGTACTTAAAACACAACCAGTTCTATAGGAAATAGAAGTGAGATTACTGAAGATTACTGAAGGCCCTCCCGTTGTTCATCGATTTGCTCGAGTGGGCCCAGTAACATCTCCATCGGAGATTTTGTTGTTACTGTGTTTGGCATATCAAATACATCACGGGGAGCTTGCCAGGCTCTGCCGAAAGTAATGAGTGGTCGCAAGGTCAACCTAAAGTCAACCTGCAGAAGTGAGATGAAGCAGAGAAATTCAGAGTGGACTAAAACTTGAATAGAGTCATTTTTAAAACGAGGAGTGGAGCCAGAGAGCTAGAACAAGTGTTTAGGGGCTTGTGTTTCGCCTGGCCAATCATAGTTGAATCCTGAACACTGATAGGAGTGATCTTAGAGCACAGATCCAGGAGTAAGCGCTGAGTACTGCTCAGTGTGGCTCCCAGCCTCCAGCTCCCCAAATAAAAACAAAGTCAAAAGAGAAAGAGTGAAGTGTGCATATGTAGTAATAATATATCGAAGGCCAGGATGTGGCTCAAGGGGTTGAACACAGCCTTGCCTGTTAAGAGACCCTGGGGTTACTGTCCAGCATTGCATCCCCTCCCCTCTGAATTTACCTATTATCATGTCACCCCCCGTCCCGTGTTTCCCTTTTTTTATCCATTATTTCTAATATAACTCATTGTTTTATCTTCATGCTAAAATTGCTCATTTATGGGAATTTGTTGCTTTCATCATTAGAGGTTTTGATGTATAAAAAGCATGATTATTTTAAAAGATTATCATTTTTTAAAAAAAATACATCGTGATCATTGCTGATTCTTTTTCTATTTGATATTTTATCTCTTGATTGGTTTATCTAGGGATTTTTTAGAGCCTCTTTTCCCTCTTTGGCTGTTGGCTTTGGGAACTGCCCCATCCATCCAGTGGTTGGCCTGGGTTTTGCTATGTGGTTGCTGTTTGCATCTCAGTACCCAGCAACCATCAATGCTTCAGGCCTCGGCATGCTGCCACATGCTTCATGTTGGCTTTGAGGTGTGCTGGATGAGCATCTTCCTTTTTCAGGTTCTCTTGCACTTTACACAATCTCTGCATGCATGTGGCGCAGTGAGGGCTGTCTCACTGTGCGCAGAGCCAGCTCCAGCCATCCATTCCTGTGTCTTATCTCTTGGGGTGGGGGTGGGGAGTAGGTGAGTAGATCTGATCTAGTGTCAGTCTTTGGGAGAGCCTAAGTATATGTATCTCAGGTTCACCATTCTTTTCCCCTCTCAGACTCCTTCAGTTTGTGTGTGTGTGTCTGTGAGTGTGTCTTGTGTATCTGTGTATTTGAGAAGAGTTTTCTCGTGTCCCCCCTGGAATGGCAGATTGATGGATTTCTGTGGCATCGTATCATCAAAGACCCCTCTAAGTCAATTTTATAAAGAAACATACTTATATTTTCTTCAGTGTATTCATGGATTCTGGTCTAAGTCATTTTGAATGAACCTCTGTTTATAGTGTGAGATAAAGGTTTAGATGATTGTCTCTCTGCTCCCCATTCTCTCTCTGTTTTTATATGATTAACCTGTCTTCCCATCACCATTTGTTGAAGGGAGTTTCTTTGCTAACTTCATGCACCTAGCACCTCCATCGAAATTAATTCCCATATATCTTGAGTGCTTGTTCGAGCTCTCAATAGTAGTCCAGTGATCTGAGCCTGCCTTTGATACCTGTAAGGAATTGTATACATTTTATTGCATGGGGGATGGAAAAAAGGAAAGCACGGGAAAGGGCTGAAATGTGTTAAAAGAAGCTTATAATTTCCTAGAAGACTAATATGGCATTAAGTCTCCCATGCAGATTTGGATGTTATTGGCTTAAATTTGCAGTTTTGGCTATCTAAAGGACTCAATTGCTCCATCCTGAATCTAAATGCCACACAGAATAAAGTCAGATTTAGAAGGAGAAATAGCAGCATTTATTTGTTGTGTTGAAATTTTATAATCTTTATGCATAAGAAGAATTCATTTAAAGCATAAAGATTGACAGACTAAATTGATCAATGCCATAAGCATGTTGATTAGCTACTACTAAAAATGTGTCTCAGGGTAATTTTTCTAAAATTGAAAATAGCAAGAAACAAATTACGGCCTTTATTAAAAAGAGAAAATTATACCACTTCCACTTATATTTACAATACTCTTTCATTTGTGAAATATTCTTGTTCTAGTATTTTTGTAGTCTGAACTACTTACTATGCACGAGCTGGCCTTTCTTAATTATCCAATATTATCACTGATAATTTATTCTTTCTGTTCGAGGTTTATTATGTTTAATTTTTGGAAATATATTTTCTTATTTCTTCAAATACTCTCTTTTTCTAAAAGAATAGCATCTTGTGATGGCACTTCAACTATCTTTTTTAGTGTTACCTTAACTGTTAGTTAAATAATAAAGAATTTTCTGTTCCACTGTCATTTCCTTTTGTCTGGAGATTTTATTGCCATAATTATATAACTTACTGCCATTTTGTAATTATTTCAGTTTTTCTGTTTATTATAATCTGTGTGTTTCACTTAAGTTTAAATATTTTCATACAATATCCCATTTGTTAAGATGTTAGAATAAAATTGTGGAAGTGCCACTACACTTTAATTAATTAATTAAACTTACATAGGGTTTGGTGACTACACGAGCAGCTCTTTACCCTTGTACTTTTGCCTCCCACAACCATTTTATATTTCTATTTTAAAATAAAAGCAATAGCATAGTGCTTTAGTCATAAATGTTCACTTTAAAGGCAGCTGATTACATTGTCTTGTCCTATTATTTCGTGAGGTGTGTTTAGACCACTTAGAGAAGTGTTTTTGTCTTTGTACTCAGGGAGATAATTTTTATAATATCTTATGATTTATTCTATACCCAGAAAGAACAAAATGGTGGGGACCCAAGAGGCAGCTCAAAGGGCTGAAGCTGCATGAGGTGACCTGTGCTCCTCCCCGGCACTGCACAGTCATTGGGCCACCCTGGGACAAAGGCTTTGAACATTGAACTGGGAGTAAAACCCCCAGTGGACCCCCACAGCACCCCCACTGCACTCCCGCAGTACCACCAGGAGCAGCCCAAGAACAGAGAAAGAAAACTATAAAAAGTGTTCCAGAATGGTGTTAGAATTTGCAGCTCATTCTGTTTGCCATGTAATTTGTATGAAAAACTCTGCAAATCTGCTATGCATATATATGTTCAAAACAGTGATTCTGTTTCCAGTCCTTTGCAACTTGTCTATTTTTGTAATTAAAAAGAATTTAGCTCAATTACTAGGCATACTATGTAATGAAAGAATTTGCATGATGTTGGTTGCCAAGTGGTGTTATAGCCCAGAATGAACAATTTGCTTTAGCTTTGCAAGAGTTCAGCAGTTTTTTTTTTGTCTCTAAAGGAGAGGGAGCTGATGGCATCTTATGAACTCGCTTCTGTGTCGTCACTAGTCTTTCCAGCACATGTTTGTTAGAGCAATATTTCTCTGATGAAGAATCTTAAAAACTGCATTTATATTTGTAATGTTGTTTCTTCACTTTAAATTTCTATAGCATATGTTCACTAGCAAATACTGCTTTATCCAATGTTCACTTGACTTATCATTGGTTGGAGTTGTCATGAGTTTCAGGGTTATAGTTTTCACACTCTATAAGTGGATAATACTGCCAATAAAAAGATGAAAACATATCTCTAATCATTTATCCCATCACCTCTTCTTCCCCTCCACTAACTGCCTAAATTTTCAGAGTCAGAGTTAGGTTTTGACCCCCCCTTTCCTTTCTCCCTCCCTCCCTCTTCCTTCCTTTCTTGTAAGCACTACATTTCACATTTAAGTTAAACTAGTTATTAATTATCTTTTGCTTTCTTATTTATTTTGGTTATCATAGTCTTCATAAATTTCAACTGTTTTAAGTTTCAAAACCACAATATCATTTTTTATTTTGCAATGGTAGCATGCTTTTCCATTGAGTATATCTAGCTACAGAAGTTTTGATATATACACTATATAACTTATTGGGTGACATAACCCAAAACAAAACAGAGTATCCCCCTTGCCCATTACTCCATACTTCATAATCTTCTGGAATAGAAGACCCAACTCCTCCTCTCAACAGATAAGTTAAATAACATATAAAACTTCAGCCTCATAAGGTTTATAAACAGGATCTTGAGAATTGCTGAATGACTCACTATATTAAATGATCTGCAGAAACTAATTAGCAAAACTGTGTCTCGAGGGAGTTACCTTTTCATTTCTAAAAACATTTCTCATGATGCGGTCCCTGTCACTGTCACTGTCTTCCCATTGTTCATCAATTTTCTAGAGTGGGCCTGGTAATGTCTCCATTGTGAGACTTTGTTGTTACTGTGTTTGGCATATTGAATATGCCACGGGGAGCTTGCCAGGCTTTGCTGTGCGAACGAGATACTCTCGAGACGTGGTCCCTAAGTGAATAGTTTTTTAAAAGTTATAATCTTTTGAGTTGATATGTGAAAGCTTGGGGAAAGGTTAAGATCGGGGCTAGGGTTTAGGTTTGGCCATGGTAGAAGTGGGGGATGAAGTTAGGGTTAGGGTGAATGTTAAATTTGGGGGAATTGATAGGGTCAGACCAAGGCTAGGATAAGGGTTAGATTGAAGCTTGGGATTAACGTTAGGGTTGTGTTTGTGGTTTAGGTTTAGCCATGGTAGATGCTGAGAATAAAAGTGACGGTGAGGTCAAATTTAAATTTAGCTAACAGCTTCTGGACATGCTACTGAAACCTAATCTCTGTATTTTGAGACCCAAAAACAAAGGCTAAGTGGTGTTGCTTGCTGGTAGGGAGTAGAGCAGTTGACCATTATCTAGGATCTGATTTCTCCTCGGCACTGGGAGAACCGGAGGTAACCCCTAAGCCTCTGCGGGGGGAGTTTCCCATTGTCAGCTTCCCACTTTCTGCCTCTCAGTTTCCCCATCTGGCCAGGCTGTTCTCTCCATCCCTCAAGTGGTTTCAAGTGTCGTTTCACCTGCTCCTGATGGGCACACAGAGCCTTGTGCGATAGCATCGATGCATCTTCCCTGAGCATACAGGCGCTCTCCAACTAGTCTCCCTGACAACGCCTGCCCCTCACAGCCAGCTTCATGTCGTGAATGGGCAGCAGGACCCAGCCCCGGGTCTGGAGTGTCTGATGCCACAGGAGGCTGAACCCAGGCCACTAGCATAGGTCACTCAGGACTCATGCTGCAGCCTCGGGAGCATTCAGCAAGTCTCTGGCCTAGACAAGAGTAGGGACGAAGACAACAGGGCCTCCATCCCGAGGAGCAGCCGTCATTTAGCAGGACAGGCCATGGTGGCCAGGTAGGAAAAGGAATCAACATAGGGCCGCCTTATTTTTTGGGGGAGAGGGGTCCCATCTGTGTTGGCACCATGCCCTCCTTTTCCTTCCTAACCTTTTTCTCTTCCCCACATTCCTGTGAAAAATAAAGACATCATCTCACACAGTTCCAGTGCCACACATCAAGCTCTCAGAAGGGCATCATACTCCCCTCTTTGCTGCCCGCCTCACCCCTCTGCGCTCTCTGCCCCTACCCCTGCTCTTCCTATTTGTTCTTCTGGCTCTTCCTGTCAGTGACGTGGGGGGCTAACCGGGAGCAGTGGGGACGGGCATCTCCTTGCAGTGACGATGTGGGAGAACAAATAGGAACTGTGTGGGACAGTGCCAGGAGCAGCTTCCGCGGTGGCTGTTTCCGTAGTCAGAGGAGGGACAATACTGGACACTGACATGGCTGGCTTGTACAGCAGGATGAGATCAGATACCTGAAGAACAGACGCTGGCCTGTAAATCTCCCTGAGAGTCACCCTCAAGTCACGGTGACACACCCCACCCTGCCACCAGGAGTTGTGATGCTTGTAATGATTCATGTCATTCTTACATGTTTATTTCAAATCTAGTCATTGAAAAAAAATTTTGGGGGCCACACCCAGAAGTTTAGGGTTAGGGGTTTCAAGGGCCTCTCGTGGCAGTGGTACTGGTGGAGCCCATCAGGATCTTACACCCTCCGGCATGTGCTCTAGCGGCCCTGTCGGGTCCTGTGCCACACACTTGATTCCCTTCCCCAAACATTCCCTTCCTCTTGTGTGTGGCTATTGTTGCTTGGAAAGTCTGCTTCTGTGCTTGGTCTCTGGGGTGAAGGTGGGTGGGCGGGGGGTGGTCTCTTCATTCTTTTGTGGTATAACTCTCCTAGGTGTCTTTCCTCAGAGTTCACAAGGTTAGGTCTTCCCAAGTGCTCCTTGAGCTCCTTCTTAAGTTTAGCTTGTTTGTTTGCTTTTGGCTTTTTGGGTCACACCCCGTGATGCTGAAGCATTACTCCTGACTCTGCACTCAAGAATTACTTCTGGCAATGCTCAGGGGACCGTATGGATGCTGGAGATTGAATCTGGGTTGGCCACATGCAAGGCAAACACCCTCCCTGCTGTACTATTGCTCTGATCCCAAATTTGTTTGGTTTTTGTTTGGGGCCACACCTGGCAGTGATTTGCTGACTTCTGGCTCTGTGATCAGGGACCATTCCTGGTGGGGCTTGGAAGACCATACGGGGTGCCAGGGATCAAACCCAGGTTGGCTGTGTCAGGAAAATGTCCTCACCCACTGTGACGACTCTCAGTCTGTCGTTCCTGATGCTGGAAACTGACCAACCCAGACTCCCTGGGCCGTGGCATTAGATCCAGTGTCACAACAGCCTAGCAACAAAAGCTTGTGGCATGACTGAATTCTTAAGTGTGGTAGGTTTTTTCAGATTCTAGCTATTGTAAACAGCGCTACAATGAAAAAATAAGTGCAGATGTCACTTCGACTATACTTTTTTGCCTCTCTGGGATATATACCCAGGAGTGGTATTGCTGGATCAAATGGGAGCTCAATTTCTAATTTTTTGAGAATCGTCCATACTGTTTTCCCAAAGGGCTGAACCCAGTCAGCATTCCCACCAGCAGTGAAGGAGGGTCCCTTTCTCACCACATCCTTGCAAACACCATTTGCTTTTGTTCTTTTGGACATGGGCCAGTCTCTGTGGTGTGAGATGGAATCTCATTGTTGTTTTGATCTGTATCTCCCTGATGATTAGTGACGTAGAGCATTTTCTCATGTGCCTTTTTGCCATTCGCATTTCTTTGAGAAAGTTTCTGTTCATTTCGTCGTCCCATTTTTTTGATGGGGTTGGATGTTTTCTTCTTGTGGCGTTCAACCAGTGCTTTGTATGTCCTTAATATCAACCCTTTGTCTGATGGTTATTGGTTGAAGTACATGCAACATTTTAAATGTTGGTAATCTCTTATATAAGGGTTATTGCTTCCAGGGTGAGATACAAAATTCTTCACACATTTTTCTCTAAGGAAACGTGTTTATATCATTTTTAGTGAATTTTTCATAACAAGCACTGTAGCACTGTCCTCCCATTTTTCATTGATTTGCTCGAGTGGGCACCAGTTACGTCTCCATTGTGAGGCTTCTTGTTACTGTTTTTGGCATATTGAATACATCACGGGGAGCTTGCCAGGCTCTGCCATGTGGGTGGGATACTCTTGGTAGATTTCTGGCTCTCTGAGAGAGATGGAGGAATTGAACCCGGGTTGGCCGTGTGCAAGGCAAATTTCCTACCCGCTGTGCTATGGCTCCAGCCCAACATAACAAGCAATACAGAATAAATTATTTAGGGCCTGCTTTGGGGACAGGGTTTAGGGTCTGGGTGGAAATATTCAAAATATGGTGGTGGGTAGATGTAATGGTGATAGGATTGGTGTTGGAATATTCAATGTAACAAATTATTGTGAACTGTAGCACTGTAGTACTGTCCTCCTGTTGTTCATCGATTTGCTCGAGCTGGTCCAGTAACATCTCCATTTTGAGACTTGTTGTTACTGTGTTTAGCGTATCTAATACGTCACGGGTAGGTTGCCAGGCTTTGCCGTGCAGGTGAGATACTCTCGGTAGCTTGTCAGGCTCTCTGAGAGGGGCAGAGGAATTGAACCCGGGTCGGCTGGGCCAGCCACGTGCAAGGCAAATGCCCTATCACTGTGCTATCGCTCCAGCCCAATTTTAAAAAATAAAATAAAATTTTAAAAATAAGTTAAAAGTAAGAGTTTTGTGTAAGCCTTTTAAAGGCCCGTTGCATTTTTTATAAATGGACAAGTCTTACAGAGAATGAAAGGAATCTCCAGAGTGGTCGGTGTGATTTCACTCTTTCTGGCCATTTGCCCCAGGTACTGAGGCACTTAAGTCTCCCAGTGATCCTAATCTCTTGGGCAGAATTTTATGATAAATAATTGTTAACGTCTATTTATCAGAAAACCCCAGAATTTGCAGGAAGTAAAAAATGTAGGATGGGACATCCAAAAGCAGGACTGCTCACAGCAGCCGTCAAGGGTAAACTGAGGCTTCCTCGTTCATTAGTGCAGTGGGTATGATGATTGCTTTGCACACAACTGACCAGGGTTGAATTCCAGGCATCCCATAAGGTCCCCTGAGTCCCACCAGGAGGAACTCAAGTTCAGAGCCAGGAGTTACCCCTGAGATCTGCTGCTATGGCCAAAAAAACAGAGAGCGAGAGAGAGAAAGAGAGAGAGAGAAAGTTAGAGAGAGAATGTTATTAATAATGTGATTTCTCTTTTTGAGGGAAAAAGAGCTCTTTTTCAGAGGTATGTACCTAATTTAAACAAAAGACAGTTATGGAACAATGAAGTTATTCATTTTACATAGGGTAATTATAAATCTTTTCTTTTAAAAAGACAAGGCCAGTCTAAGAAACCAGGGGCCATAGCCATAGTTTAGTGAGTAGGGCACTTACACACACACAACCTGGGTTTGATCATGGACATCACATATGGACTCCTGATCCCTGACAAGAGTGAACCTGAGTGATGCTAAATGTTCCCCCCTCCCACCAAAAAAAAGGTAAAAGTAAGTAAAGTAAAGGCCCTCCCATTGATCATTGATTTGCTCAAGCGGGCCCAGTAACGTCTCCATTGGAGACTTTGTTGTTACTG
>JAOXYA010108290.1:0-10711 GCA_028565675.1 Sorex palustris | reverse complement strand
CCTCTTTTGATTTTTTTTTTTTTTTTTTTTTTTTTTTGCTTTTTGGGTCACACTCGGCAGTGCACAGGGGTAACACCTGGCTCATGCATTAGGAATTACTCCTGGTGGTGCTCGGGGGACCCTATGGGATGCTGGGAATTGAACCCGGGTCGGCCGCGTACCTGCTGTGCTATTGCTTCAGCCCTGCCTCAATTGATCTTAACCACTACTTCCAAAAAATCAGTTTCTGAAATGTGATCTACAAAGGATGGAAGTAGGGAATTGGAGGGGGCAGGGGTTGGGTCACGCTTGCTGTGTTGGGGCCTACTCCTGGCTCTGTTTGGGTCACTCATGGCGGTACTGTATGTCATTCTGGGAATCACAGCCCCGTGTGAGGCAGCTGCCTTAACCTCTGTACTCTATCGGGCCTGAAGGATGATTACTTTGTTTTAAAAATTAGGGGCCATTTCCAGTGGTGCTAGGGGCCCAGGACCATTCCCAGTGATGCCCTTTCTGGTGGTGTAGCCTGACAGTACAGCAGTTGGGGGCTCCAGCACCCCACCCGGTAGATTTGGCGGGAGAAGGGCAGGGTAGCATGCCGTGCTGGGGTCAGCCTCGGGTCTCGCACACGCAGGCTTACCTGCTTTTCCATTTGCGCCATCTGCCCAGCCTTGGGCTCGGGGGCCATATGGGGTGCCAGAGATTGAACCTAGGCTAGCATGTGCGGCGATTTCTCTACCCACTGTCGTATATCCCTGACCCCTGGCAAGAGGGTTTATGGGGCCAGTCAGGCTGCAGACCCGGTGGCTGAAATGGCTCCCTCCCTCACCCTGGGAGAGCTGACCCAGGCTTGGGGGACTCTTTGTGCCCCTCCCCCCCCCCAACGCACACCACTTGCTCATTAGCTTGTATTTTTATCTTCCAGCTACAGGGTATAGTACACTTTTGGGGTTATTAGTTTCCAGTAGACCCGTCAATCTAACACCTCCCCCTGCCCCCTGGTTCTTCCTGCACCGTTGACACTGGGGCAGGGTCATACTTTTGTCTGCCAGTTTTCTCCTCCTACCTCTTCAGATTGGGGGGTGGGGAATACACCCAGATCCTGGGCTGAACGTGGGAGGGGAGGCAGATGGACGGAGATGGCCGGCTTTGGGGCTGCCTGCTCCCCGGGTCTTGCAGAGGCTTTGTGTTTGTTGCTTGCTTCCAGGGCACTAGTGACAATGCGGCTCTTGCTCTACCCTCTGGGGAGCCTGACAAGGTCCCCCAAGAAGGTAGAACTGCTGTTCTCCTTTGGAACTTTTTTCCCCTTAAAAGCTCCCCAGGTTCCTAGGACGGCCTCACTTTGCAAACGGTTTTTGGGGAGCCCTCTTTTCTAGATCTCTGAGCTCCTTCAAGCACTTTCTTGTCTTCAGTGTTGCCTTTCACCGTTCCTCACCTCTGTCTACAGCTAGACAGCCCAGCTGACTCAGGTGAATGATGCTTCCAGAGTCCAGGTCCAGGAATGACCAAGTGGATACTGAGCCCAGATGGCACAATTGAAATGACACCCCTCCCACCCCATCCCACCCCTGTTAGACCCAGGTCTAGGAACCCCACTGAGGTGATGGTGGATATGCCGACTTTGCATGTCTGAGGGTTTTGTTCCTTGAAACCACCCAGAGCTGACTGCAGGGACCGGAGAGATGGGACAGTGGACAAGGCGGTGGCCTTGCATGTGTCCAACCTGAGTTGGATCCAAAGTGCCTGATAGGATTCCTTGAGCCTGTCAGGAGTGATCCCTGAGCACAGAGCCAAGAGTAAGCTCTGAGCACTGTTGTTTTTGGTGTGGCCCAAAAACAAAAAAGAGAAAAAACTGCAGTGAAACTTGCTCTCTTCCTTTGGCCATCTATTTGCTCTGAGTCTGAGCTTTGTGGCAGGCCTGAGTGACCAGTCCCTAAGGAATGCCCGTCAGACGGGTCCTCAGGGGCCCTTTGCCTACCTTAAATTACAGTAGACGTTTCCTTCTCCTTCCTGGGTGTCTTCTGTTGGTGCTGATATTGGTTTGGATTTGGGGAGTCACCCCCAGTGGTGCTTAGGGGCTCCTCCTGGTTCAGTATTTGCAGAGGTGCTTGATCAGCCACATGCAGGGCTTGGAACCCGGGCCTTCTGCCAGCAGTGCTGGGCTCCAGCATTGAACACTCTCCCGAGTTCCCCAACCCCCCGTTTTTTTCCAGGATGGGGAAAAAAGCTTTTTCTTCTTTCCAGACAGGTCCCCTGGTAGTGCTGGGTGGGGAGAGAGCATCTAGACTACACCCCGTTGTTGCTAAGTGGGGGGTATGCAGCTCCAGGCCTGCTATCTCTCCCGTCCAAAGAGCTCTTGTTTTGCTTTTGTGGGGGGCCATACCTGGCTCTGTGCTTGGGGTTGTTTTGGGGCTACCACGAGCCAGGGATGGTCCTGAGCCTCCTTTACATAGGGTGTGTGCTTGCCCATGAAGCTAGCTCTTGCCCCTTTCTTGCGTTGTTTTGGGGGGTTGGTTTTGCTTTTGTGTTTTTGCAGGGGGCGGGGATGTCACATTTGGCAGTGCTCATGGCTTATTCCTGGCATGGCTTATTCCCAACTGCACTCAGGGATCATTTCTGGCAGGAGTTGGGATCCCAAACACAGCTTGACCGCATGCAAGGCCAGCGCCTTCCCCTCTGTGCCGTCACCATGGTCAATTCTGTATGTTGTTCCTCTGTCTGTCGACCTTCCTTTTGGTCCTGAGGCTGCTGTATCCTCGCTGTCCTGCTGACATTAGATCTGTTGGAACTGGAAGGTTTTCATTTTTGCATGGATATTTTCTGGGTCCCTCTTGCCCTGTGAGCTGAAGGCTGGGGGATGAACAGGTGCCATCTTTTATCTTTTCAGATATCTAAGAAACTGGTCCAAGACTCCGCAGAGAAGAACAAGAGGAGATTGCAGAGAGTAAGACTTGGCCCTGAAGCGAGAACCTTCCTGACTGTGCTTAAGGACGGGAGCATGGCTCTGGGCATGGCCTCGGGCCCGGTGCCCTCCTCTTCAGCTTGCTCTGTCCATCCTTTCTGATCCTGGCAGCAGGTGGCACCGCCAACGGGCAGCTCCCAGGTCCCCAGGTCTCCTTCAGGGCCTTTCAGCAGGGCTCCAGCCAATGAGTTCATTCTTCATTGGCTTTCAGTGTTGGGATGGGGCGGGGGAGGGGAGAATGCTTGGAAAAATTTGCTTTGCCCTGCCTTCCAGAGCCTTCTGCTCGTTTCTTTGCCATGCTGAAACTAGAACCCAGGGCCCCCCACACGCAGAGTCCCAGGATTGTCAGACAACCTTGTGTGCGATGGACTTTTGCCATGGGCCCACCCCTACCTGCCCCCTAGACCCTTTCTAGCCTGGGGAGTCTGGCTCTGCTGGGCATTGGGTCTTGTGCTTCCTGGTCAGGCTGGGAATATCACAGACTTCATGTGGCACTTAAACACCTGGTTCAGCATGTGGCCATTCTGTGTGCTCTGGGCCACTCCGTCCATGGGAACAAGGAATTGGGGTGAAGACCCCCTTAGAGAGTAGCTAAGAAGCCCTTCTGCCCAGCACAGAGGGCTTGAGGCGACACCTCCTTCCCTAGCATCTAGTCTTTTTGCCAGGTCCTGAGAAATGCTGGGGTTTGGTTTGTTTGGGGTGTTTATTTTTGTTTTTTGTTTCGGGGCCACACCCAGCAATGCTGAGGGGTTACTCCTGGCTTTGCACTCCAGAGTCACACTCCCGGCGGTGCTCAGGGGACCTTATGGGATGCCGGGAGTTGAACCCTGGTTGGCTGCGTGCAAGACAAATGCCCTGCCTGCTGTGCTCTCTTTCTAGCCGTGTGTGTGTGTTCGTGTGTTCGCTCCTCCCTGATACTCAGCCACATTCCAGTTTCCTGTTCAGGGCAGGGGCCTGAGGTGGCAGGAGCACTCAGCAGGGCTTGGGGACTGTTGGCTGTGTGCAAGGCAGGCGCCCCCTCTCAGTTGTGATGGCAGCAGGGAGAATCCCTTCATCTGGGGATGCCGGCCCCGGTCTTCCCGGGGGTCCAGGCTCCCTGTCCCTCTGGGAGATGCTTGGCACACAGATCCCCTTGTCTTGGCTACAGGACAAGGAGCGTCTAGGCAAGCAGCTGAAGTTGCAGGCAGAAAAGGAGGAGAAGGAGAAGCTGAAAGAGGAGGCCAGGCGGGCCAAGGAGGAGGCGCGCAGGAGGCGGGAGGAGGAGAAGGAGCTGCGGGAGCGCGAGCGGCGGGAGCGCAGGGCCAAGGACGAGAGGGAGCGGGCCGAGAAGCAGCGGCTCCGGGAGGAGCGGCGCAAGGAGAAGCAGGAGGCGCTGGAGTGAGTGGGGGCTCCCCCCGGGGGGCGAGGGGCCCGGCCAGGCCAGGGCCAACTGGGCTTTCCCACCTGCAGGGCAAAGCAGGAGGAGAAGCGGAAGAAGGAAGAGGAGAAACGGTTGCGGGAAGAAGAGAAGGTAGAACGTCAGGCACCTGTCACTTGCACCTCCCTGTCCTGGGGCAGAACGGGGGGGGGGGCACCAAGCAAGCTGCCAAGTGCTGCCTTGGTAGTGGGGTGGCTCTGGTAGTCTGTGTGTGGGAGTTGGGGTTTGCGGGGAGGTCTGTAGGAGTTTGCAAGCTTGTCTGGGGCATGGGGGGGCTATGTAGGGGTAAATGTGCCCTGTGGAGTCTCCTCGGCCCCTCAGCCCTGAGGTCTGCAGCTTAGCCAGTCAGCCCTGCGGAGGGCCGTTGCAAGCTCAAGCCTTGGAGTGAAAAGTGGCGTTTGTTTGAGAGGGCTGGCAGGCCTGAATGTGCGTCTCTTCACTTTGCCACTCTCCTGCTCTCCAATCCCAGCGCATTAAAGCAGAGAAGGCAGAAATCACTCGATTCTTTCAGAAACCAAAGACCCCCGCCGCCCCCAAGGTGAGCGGCCACTTCCTTGCTCCTCTCCGTGCCCTCCTGCGCGGACCCCCGACCCCGCAGTGCCAGTAGCAGTGTGTGCCTTTCAGACCCTGGCTGGCTCCTGTGGCAAGTTTGCCCCCTTCGAAATCAAAGAGCACATGTTCCTGGCTCCCGTGTGCCGGATGCCCTTTGACCAAGACCTCTGCGTCCAGCTCGACCGGCTCCTGCGGCAGCAGAGCAGCGACTGCTGCTTCCTGCAGGAGCTCAGAGCCCGGCAGCCCCTCAGCTCCGGCCCCACGGTGCTGTCCACCCGGAGCACAGAACTTTCCAACAGGTGCGAGCTAGCCGCTGCCAGCCCTGTCCACCTCCCTCTGGCCTTGCAGAAGCCCCCGCCGAGGGGGCTCTCGGCTCTTCTGCCTCCACCTAGCCGTGTGTCCTGAGGGCAGGGTGCTGAGGGTGCTTCCCCCAAAGGCTCTGGGTCACCGAGCTCAGGCTCTGTTCTGCAGTGACGTGGTCATCGTGGAGAGTGGCAAAGCGGACGGTGTGCCCGAGAGGAAGAAGTTCGGCCGCATGAAGCTCCTACAGTTCTCCGAGAACCACCGGCCGGCCTACTGGGGGACGTGGAACAAGACAACGGCCATCATCCGCCCCCGGTGGCCCTGGGCCCAGGACAGAGTGAGCCTGTGGGCATGGTGCCAGGCGCCCCCATCCAGCTCCCTTGCCTTTCCCCCGTCCCCACACGCTCGGCTCTCCGAGTCTGCGACTCGCAGCTTTTCTATTTGGGCTTCTCCATCCCCGTGAAAGCCACAATGGGGACACACCACCTGCCTGTCTTTCAGAATCTCCTGGACTATGAGGTGGACAGTGACGACGAGTGGGAAGAGGAGGAGCCGGGCGAGTCCCTGTCCCACAGTGAAGGGGTAAGCCTAGCCCTGGCGCCTGTGTCTCTGGGCCAGACTCAGTCTCATCCAGCCCAGCAGCAGGGGCTCCACGGGGCTCCCTTTCTCTTGCCTTTGAGTGGGTCTGTTTCTCTGTGTGCTGCCCAGACCCCCTGTGAGGATGCGGGGCCAGCCCCCCACACCCCCACCCAGGTCTCAGGAAGGAAGGAAGAACACATGTTTCCCATGTTCTTAACTTTCTCTTTGAGGATGAGGATGATGAAGTGGGAGAGGATGAAGATGACGATGATGGCTTTTTTGTGCCCCATGGGTACCTGTCTGAGGACGAAGGAGTAACTGAGGTGAGGGGACGGGGGTGAGTGTCTGTGACGGATTGTCAGCCAGGAGTCCGAGCTTGGGTGCCCTGGGGTTGATGCATTGGGGGCAGTTCAGAGGCAGAGCTGGGGCCTAGGGGACAGCTGTGTGGGGAGACACACTGTGGCCGTGGCCTGCACGCCAGTCTTGTCTCCTATGGGTAGGGCCACTCCCGCCTCTGATGCTGGGGGTCCTTGTGCTGGATACGAACCAGCAACAGCTGCACGCGGGGCGCGAGTGCCTGAACCCTGTCCCATCTCCGGCCTCTAGTTTTTTTTGTGGGAGGAGTCACATTGGTGATGCTCTGGGGTTACTCCCGGCTCTGCACTCGGGAATTACTCCTGGCAGTGCTCTGGGGGACCCCATGGAATGTTGGGGATCGAACCTGGATTGGCCCCATGCAATGCCCTCTCTGCTGTCCTGTCGCTCCAGCCCAGAATTTTTTTTTTCTAGCTGAATTGTCCTTGGTTCTTACTTCACGTGAGCTGTAACCACCTGTGTTGTGGGGCAACCCCTCCCGGAGTCTAGGACTTTACTGTCCCCAGGTCCCTTGTAACTCACCCAGCGCCCTCGGTCTGTCTGATGGATGGGGCAGAGGGCAGGGGATTGATTGTGTCCCCACGTCAGACTGGCTGGCGGGGGGATGACACTTGGTTCCAGACCCATGAGCACATCTGTTCTTTGTGAGAGCACGTCTGTCCATCTCTGGGGGGGTTTTGAGCCAGCTGGGTGATGGCGGGTGGATATGACAGCTCAGCCTCCATGAGTCACGGGCGATTCGAAAGACCCCAGTGACTAGCTGCTGCCTCGGCCAGAGAGACTAATCCACAGAGATGCCACCTGTCCCCAATTCCCCCCTGCCCCCAGTCTCCTGTTAGGAGTCAGGAGATGAGATGGGGTCCGTGGACAGCTCCTGAGCAGGCCCCTGCTGTCCCTTCACAGGAGTGCACCGACCTCGAGAACCACAAGGTCCGCCAGAAGCTGAAGGCCAAGGAGTGGGATGAGTTCCTGGCCAAGGGGAAGCGCTTCCGGGTGCTGCAGCCCGTGAAGATCGGCTGCTTGTGGGAGGCCGGTGGGGACCAGGACGCTTTGGAGCAAGACTTGAAAGTGCTACAGCAGTTCCGGGTCTGCCCGCTGGAGATGGCATCCCTGGAGGAGGAGCAGATGTCCAAGGCCTCTTGGCGGCACAAGAGGGACCAGCAAAGTAAGTGGGACAGGCCCATGGCAGGCTGCCGGCTAGGGGGGTTGAAGCTATGGATCAGACCTCAAGGGATTCTCTGCCCAGTCCCCCCCCACCTCCCGGGAGGCCGGTGACCCCAAAAAGCGGGTTGAGCATCCCTGCAGAAGGCGGCCCGTTCGTCTGAGCCGCTGCCGGTGCCCTGGCTCTTCTCTCTCCTGCCAGTCTTGGCCCAGCTGCTCCCGCTGCTGCATGGGAATGTGAACGGGAGCAAAGCCATCATCCGGGAGTATCAGGAGTGCTGCCGCCGAGGCCTGCTGGACAGGGACGCGGGCAGCCCCGAGAGCAGCCCCGGCTCCTCCCGCCCACAGACCCCCACCACCACCACCACCGCCGCCGCCGAGGACACGGCCGTCCCGTCCAAGGCCCTGCTGAAGCGGCTCATCTCCGAGAACTCCGTGTATGAGAAGCGGCCTGACTTCCGCATGTGCTGGTACGTGCACCCGCACGTGCTGCGTGCCTTCGACCAGGAGCACCTGCCCGTGCCATGCCAGTGGAACTACGTCACCATGGTGCCCGCGGCCACCAGGGAGGACACTGGCAGTGTGCCTGCCGCCGGGCCCAGCCAGGGGACAGCCGTGTCACTAAAGAGAAAGTCTGCAAGCAGCATGTGCATCACACAGTTCATGAAGAAGCGTCGGCACGAGGGCCAGGTGGGCACCACACTGGGGAGCGCACTGCGGCCTGAGGCTGGGGGATGAGGAAACCCCAGGCGTGGCCTCAGCCAACACATACACAACACACACACCACACGTGATCCAGTGTGCATGCGGCGGCCTCACTGAGTCCGGGCATGGGAGGCACATTCTGGCAGGGACGCAGGTCTTGGGTGGCTCAAGACAAATCTGGAAGCACTCCCTGCTCTGTTCACTCCATGTGGCCATCGACGCTTTCCCAACTCCCTCACTGCACCTTGACCAGAAACTCCTGGGCCTGATCAGAGCTTTTGTTTCACTTGTCCTCTTGCAGCCAGAGAGTGATTCCTTTCAGCAGTGGCTAGAGCCGCATTGCTCCACCTTTTCCTGACATATTTCCTTCCAGTGGCCATCCACTCCCCTCCGTGGCCGAGTGGTGGGCTGCCTAGATTCTGCCAGGGCCCTGGGGCGCCCACAGAGCAGCCACAGGGCCCTGGCTGAGAATAGAGTGGGAGGCGGGGCCAGCGCAATAGTACAGTAGGGAGGACGTTTGCCTTGCATTCGACCAACGCGGGTTCAATCCCCGGCATCCCATATGGTCCCCCAACCCCGCCAAGAGTAATTCCTGACTGCTGAGCCAGGAGTAACCCTCAGGGGGTTACTGGGTGGACCACAAAACAAGTAGGAGGCGGGGTGGTGGCGGGATTCTGAGCAGGAGCAGTATAGAGATGCAGGAGCCGTGGGGTGCTAGCAAGCCCGCCCTGGCCTGGGGGCAGGTGACTATTTGAGACCCCTGGAACTGAGAGGCGATGGCAGCAGGGCTCAGTGTGGAGAGTGGCCCAGGGCTGCACAGCCTCGTTGCTGTTAGCAAGTTAGGAGCTTCTTTCTGGAACAGGAAGGCGAAGGCGCCGCTGCTTTTTCTGTTTCTTTGAACTGTTTTTGGCTTGGCGGCCACATACCTGCAGCGCTGAGAACTCCTGGCCCTGTGCTCAGGGGCTACCCAGCAATGCTCAGGAATCCAGTCTTCTGAGTTGGGACCAGGCATTCAGCATGTGTGAGGCCTGGGGTAAGGACGCCACATGGTCCCCTAGCATCATTTGGAGCAGGATCCCTGGCATTTGTGTGGGTGCAGTCAAGATGGAAACTTGGGTTTGTCTCCCACCACCCAGGCGGCAGAGCCAAGGTGGCCGTGTGGGGGCTCTGCCATCTTCTACACGCAGAGGTCATGAATGAGGCAAGGAAATCCAGGCACGCCTTGTGCTGCCTGTCCCCTCCCGTCCTGCCCTTCAGGACTCACCGTGGAGTTCAGCACACTTCCGGGCAGCACCTCGTGTCCCCTGGCAAAGTGGACTCAGCACTGAGGAACTGAAAGCACACTCCACTGAGCACTCGGACTGTGATGCCAAATAGCAGTGCGAGCCCCAGGCCCCAAAGCTTCCCCAGTTTGACTTGGGAAGCACTCAGCCTGGCAGTGCTTCTGTGTGTGCCCCAGTCCCTGCCCAAGTGCTGCTGGATCCCTTTGTCACACCAAAGCCCCAGAATGTGAAATCAAAGACAGTTTAGAGTCTGGACAGTCTCCCTGGGGAGAGTGTTTTTTTTGTTTTGTTTTTTTGTTTTGTTTGTTTTGTTTTCAGAAAACCTCTATCTGGGGCTGGAGTGATAACACAGCGGGCATGGTGTTTGCCTTGCAGGCGGCCACCCCAGGTTCAATTCCCAGCATCCCATATGGTCCCTAAGCACAGCCAGGAGTAATTCCTGAGTGCATGAGCCAGGGTAGCCCCTGTGCATCGCTGGGTGTGACCCAAAAAGAAAAAAAAAAAAACCTCCATTGGCATGGTTGAGAGAGTACATGCACCCCCACACCACACACCTCAGGCTCCCCGGAACCCCCTATCTCAGACTCACATAGGCTCCTGCGTTTTGGAGACTGGTGCCCGTGGGGCCGTGAGGGACGCCATCCACAGTGCCTGTGACCTTGTCTCTCTAGGTAGGAGCTGGGGACCTGGACGGCTTCCAGGCGGACACGGAGGAGGAAGAGGAGGAGGACAGCGCCTGTGTCATCATGGACATCTCAGACGGCGGGGGTGAGAGGCTGTCTCTCCTAATGGTGCCCGGGCTGGGGGTGCAGGCTGAGGGACACAGCCTCAATGAGGGCTGGGCACTTGGGTCCTGGATGTGCTTGGGGGCAGGCATGAGTGACCCCTGATTCCATCCCCCAGTACAAGGTCCCCCGAGCACAGCCAGGGTGACTGAAGAACAAAGCCAGGCGTCGCCCTGAATGATGCTGGGTGTGGGCCACTCCACCCCCACCCCCAAAGTCAGTCTCCAAACATTAGACGTGGTTGGATTCCTTTGTTAGTTTTGGGGTCATCCTCCTGGTGGTGCTCAGGGCTTGGGGGACCATTGTGAGGTGTCAGGAATGGAACCCAGGTCTGCTGCGTTCTCATGATGGCTCTGGGCTCTACTAGGGGTCGCTCCAGGGAGCACTCACAGCACCATACAGTGCCAGAGGTCCCACCTGGTTCACTTGCAGGTGAAGGCCACAGCCACTGGGTCCGGTCCCGTTTTTGTTCAATATTCTCCCCAAATGGTCACAATGTTACTGGGTCCCCTCAAGCAAATTGATGAACAACGGGAGGAGAGTGACAGTGACAGTGAGGAATAGGTAAATGTAGACAATGCCTGGATTTACAAAATGTTAATTTCATAGA